>VZTM01034097.1:144287-171759 GCA_013400555.1 Jacana jacana | reverse complement strand
GGCAGGACGCCCTCCGGCGGCGGGGGCGGCGGAGGGGGCACAGCCCCAGCCCACGAAACCTGCTGGGGGTACTACGACGTGAGCGGGCAGTGGGACAAGGAGTTCGAGTGCAACAACAGCCTGACGGGCTTCCGCTACTGCTGTGGCACCTGCTTCTACCGCTTCTGCTGCAACAAGCGCGCCGAGAAGCTCAACCAGAGCCTGTGCCGTAACTACAAGAGCCCTGAGTGGGCCCACCCCACCACCGCCAGCGGCGCGCTGCCCGCCGATGGCAGCAACGGTGCCGATGGGGACGCCAACAAGTATGACCCGGACAAGGACAGCACCAACGCCACCGTCTATATCTCGTGCGGGGCCATCGCCTTTGTGCTTATCGCTGGCGTCTTCGCTAAGGTGGCCTACGACAAGGCGCAGCGCCCTCCCCGGGAGATGAACATTCACAGGTGCGATCCTCTCCCCGCTCCCAGCACCCCTTCTGTCTAGGGACACCCTCCTCTCCAAAGGTTCCTCCTCCTTTGCGCTGCCTCTCCAAGTGTGTCCCCATTGCATCATCCGTCCAACGGTTTCCCCATTGCACTCCCCATCCGAGGCATCCTCCTTTCAGCCACCCACCCAAGGGATTCCCGTTTGTGCAGCTTGTCCAAGAGTTTGCCCATTGCATGACCTGTCCAAGAGTTCCACCTTTGAACTGGCTGTCCAAGGCACTGCTCTGGCACTGCTGTCCAAGGGTTCTCCCCCTGGACTGCCCATCCAAGGAGTCCCCCTGTAAACTACCTATTTGAGTCTTTATCTTGTGCACTGGCTGCCCATGAGTTTCCCCCTTCCAAGGATTTCCCCTTTGCAATGGTTGTCTAAGGGCTCCCCTTTTGTGCCACCTGCCCAATTGATATTCCATTGTGCTGTCACTTCGAGGGGTCCCTGCCATGAGCTGCTCATCCAAGGGTTTTCTCCTTTGTGAGGGTTGGCTGAGAGTTCCCTCCTTTGCATGGAAATCCCAAGATTTTTCCCTTTCCACTATCTGTTCAAGAATTTCTCCTTTGCAGGGTCTCTCCAGGGACACCCTGGCCCACCCGGGGACCCGTCCCGTTGTTCCTCTCAGCCCTCCCACCCCCGGGGCCGCACCGTGGGGACCTTGCCCCATCCCCTGGGCGGCGCGGCCCCCGCCTTTCAGCACTACAGCCGCGGACAGCTCCCCGATTCTCCGCGCTGCCCCGCGGAGCCCAGCGCCCCTCCCGCCCAGCCGCCTCCGCACCTCCTGCCTCCCACACCCCCCCGCACCCCCGCAGGGCTTTAGAACCACCCCCAGGGCTCTAAAACCACCCCCAGGTCTTGCCCTTCCCGGCTCGGCCGGGGGGGAAGTTTAAAAGTTGCGAAGGGAATTAATTGCTCTGCCTCCTCCTCGTGGGCGCGAGGGGAAAGCGGTGGGGTCGGGGAGTGTGCTTTTTCTTTTCTTTCTAATATTTCTTTCCCCCTCTAAATCTCAGTCTCTCAGGCTACTAGTCTGTCCTTTCTGGCTGGCTGCTAGGAAAGTAGTTCTCAGGGTTGTTTTTTTTTATATATTGCTGTAATAAGAGAGAGGGCTCTCGGCTCTCGAGGTGTCAGAGAAAATCCTGTTAAAAAGCCAAAAGCTCAGGCTTCCATAAGAGTTCTCCTCTTGGACAAATGCATGTGCCCTCTCAGTTAGTATCTGGGGTTTTTTTGGGTGAAAAACTCCCAGCACACAATGTGGACTTCTTGCATGCTTTGAATCCAAGAGGTTCCTATGTTTGCACATAAAAATCGGTGAGGAGCTTCTTTGGAAGAACAGTTGTGAGCACAAGTAGGGAAAGCTCTTGTCACTGGCAGATAGTTCTTCATAAAGATTTTATTTTAATTAAGAAATGTTAATCCAAACAATGGAAATGATGGTTGGTACTTTTAAGGCTGAATTTCAGTCGGAGTCAGCAGAGTCTGAAGGAAGAAATGTTAGCTTTTTACAAAGAAAAAGAGATGAGTGACGCAGATTTTATTTATTTGGGAAGATGTCTTTTCTTTAGACTCCTCCCTGTATAAAACTACACACAGAGGAGTGGGGGCTGGTGTGAATTACCGTGTCTTCAATGAGGACAAAAAGTAAGGCTGATGGATACTTGCTGAGGGTCTGGCCCATGTTACTCCAGCACTCACCCGGCCTGTCCCTGTGCAAGAAAGTGACTCCTCCATGTTAAAACCATTGTACTACCTTTTAGGTCACTCATGGCTGTATAGTAAAGAGTACTGGAAGTGGACTGGTGAGAAAATGGGCTCTTTTACGTATTTTCTTAATGAAGGGCTAGTTCCCCAACTGCCCAGCTCTTTTGGCTTCGGGGCAGCTTTGTCTGGGCCTTCTCTTCACACTAAATTCGGAAACCTGCCTCAGCTTGCCCATATGGTACTTCTGCTGTAGCTCCAGCGTGCTACAGGGTTGGATTCTGCACCCTTTGAAATCGGAGACAGTGTTGCCAGACTTGTCTGAGTTATTCCTGATGTTTGCATTTCTTTGATGCTTGCTTTTCTTTATTTAGATAAGTTCTGGTAAAATGATTCATCTGTGTGTAGAAGTATGAATGGCAGATTGAGTGCTTGGGGAGCTTGACTTTCAGAGCATTTTAAGGGATTGATTGACTTCTATAATATGGGAGCTCGTAGAAAAATTATACCTTTCAGAGAGCTGTGTTACCTGAACTTGATCAACATTGCATGATGGCTTAAATATTATCTCCAGCTGCATCTCCAGCAGACAGGGTCTGAGGAAAAATGCTCTCAATGCTCCAAGCAGAATGTAAATATGAGGAGGGGAATGGTTTGTCTCTGAGAACTGTCTCTGGGTAGCAAGGAAGGAGAAGATCAGAATGTAGTCAGATAATGCCGTCTGTTTGAAGTTGTGTCAATTGGAGTTAAGTGTAAACCAGAATAATTCACTGTAGTGATGACAAGTGCATTAAATCTCAGTGTGCATCCCACCAAAATCTCTGGAATGAGGACAACAGCGGTATAACCAGAAATTATTCCAGGGGTCTGGAAGCAGCCCATCATGGCCAGTGTCCCACACCCAGGGAAGATTGAGCAAGACTTCCACTTCCCCTCACTTCAGATTTTGTTTCACTGTAAATGCTCAGGTAGCAGTGCTGTCTGTGGATGTTATTCCTCTGCTGAGTTCTCCTCCAGCTTTTACAGAAAATCCTTATCAACTCACTTCGAAAGCACGTTTGGATGGAGGCAGGGCTCATTTTGTGCTGTTTGATGGAAAGGAGGGTTTGCACGTTCCCAGGAGGTCTGTCATTCTGGTGTGGAATGAAAGGCTGCCTGTGCACTGAGATCTGCTTGGGCATTCGGGAGCGGGTCCTTCTTTTCAGGCACCACCTTTAAAGCAGAGGCACCGCCGTGATGCTGGGCTGAGCAGTGAAAGTAACTGATTCTTAAAGTCCTTTCTAGGAGCAGTAAGTGGAAGTGCTTTGAAAAAGAGGATCTAAAATATTCCTATTTTACAGAAACACTCCTAATGCTTTAAACATAGCTGATTTTTTAACGGTAATAGGATCTTTCAGCCTGACTGTATTGTGTCTGGGTCTCTGTTTGGAGTGACAGAGCTAGAACTAATGCCTGCTGGGCTCTGGGTAGAACCTGAGAGTTCTGCCCAGCAATGTTTCAATGTTTTGTCTGCTCTTGCTCTCTGGCTGCACTTGTGAGGCTGGTTTGTATTTGTCAGCTTGTGAGGGTGTTGGTGTTTGGTTTTTCCTCAGTCATTTCCTAAGTGGGCAGAGGGTTTGCTTTACTTTCAGTATGGGAATGAGTTTGGGAATCTTTGATGGTGAATAAGGAGTATCAGCTGTTTGTTTTCAAAGCTGGGGTTTTCTCTACCAAGGAAGGGTGACCAGGAATATTCTCTTCCTGTGGTCACAGCCCTAAATCCCGACACTACAGCTCATAAATAATTCCCTGCTGGCAGTATCACTCCGTGACCCCTCTTTAGCCCTCAGTGACAGTACCCGTTGCAATCTGTGCTGGGTTAGGAATGCACAAATTGGCAACTGGTTAGAGTTCACAGCTGGGGTTTGAAATATTACTAGTTGCTTCCTGCATGGGCAGCCATGGCTCTTCCTTGCAAACCAGTGAGAGACAGTGGCAGTGATGCCCAGGGGCAGTGGTGGGAGCCCAGCTGTCCTCACTGGGATTTTTCCCAGGAAACTGGTTCTGTATCCTGCTAAAAAGGCCAACTTCTGTATCCGTCCTTGCATGGTGTGTGCCCTATAAGTGTTAGGCTTTTGAAAGGAGAAGGGGCACAAGAACCCACTGCTCAGAGTGCTTCACGTTACCCTACTCCCAGGGCATCTTTGTTGATGCAAAGAGGAAAGATTTCTCTGTATCTGTGCCATCCTTTGGTCTCTGCCTTTGCATCCTGTGCTCTGCAAATTGTAACAGTGACTGTTTTTATAAATGAACATCCTTTTCCCTTCTAGAGGCCACAGTTAAATTGACCAATTTCTTGTTGTTTGTACTCTGCGGCTCTGAATTGCAAGAGGAATTGGAGGCAATGGATCTGCTTGTCCACAGATCTGGGCAGGCTGCATGTACTGTTCTGTGTGATGCAGACACAAAATACAGGAGGTTTCTCTTCCTGCAGGCTGCATCTCACCACAGCTCTGGGGTCCTGCGGGTGCTGGAGGGGTTGCTGGAGGGTAACTGGTTTCAGCCCTCTTTGCTAAGGGCAGAGCTGGTCTCCAGGCTTTGTTGTGATCACAGCGGGTTCGGTTCTGCTCTCTGTTGGTTTGTATAGCTTGAGCTAAGTGATCAAACTTCAAACCTTGCCCGGGCAGGGAGAGAGTGCTCTGAACACACTCTTGGCCACAGGAACTATACAGAAAATTGTCTTTCTTGGATGCTGTCACCGCTTGCTTTTTCTTTCCACTGATTTGGTTTTATGCTCTGCTTTTTTTTTCATCCCCCCCCCCTCCACTCTCTCTCATTTATCTGATTCATGCACGTGCCTTTCATCTCCTCCTCGCCTTGCTTTGGATTGTTTATTCCTGTTGGTTTCCGAGTCTCTTCTCTGAAGTGCCCTGTCCCTCCCGTTGGGCAGAGCATGTAGGTCCACACGCACTTGTCAGACTTGATTAAGGTAAACCAGAAAAAAAGCCCAATCTTGTGGCCTCGGAGAAATTACTCACAGCGAGTTCTTCTGTTTCAAACCACACCTTGGTGTAGTTGGGATAACTCCTGTGCAGGCAGAAGACCTGAACCTCATCCTCTTTGCACCGATGAGTCACCCGTTCCCCGCCAGCCAGACCAAGGCAGGGATGTGTATTTGTGTGTATGTACCTGTACAAAATGGTTTTCCTTTTGCTTCACTTGCATGTACTGGGGTTATCTCAGACTGGAGCTCTGGACACAGTTTGGTGATGGTTTTTTTGCCATGCTTTTCTCTCTAAATCTGGTTTATGAAGAGATTGCTTTGGTAGCACAAAGGCTGCCCGGCTCCAGGCTTCCAACGGCTGCTTCTGAGTCTTCTCCTTTCCTTTTCAACTTCTGCCAGTAAGAGAGGCTGTTCTCAGAAACCATGCTGCATTCACCAGATCATTCCAGTGTCTCTTAATTCCCATTTATTTGATATTTTTCTGCTTTCTAATTAACTTTTTCTATTAGTAACCCTCTACCATAAGGTGTCAAGGGAATCCAGTCTAGCTCTGAACTTCCATTTCTTTTAGTTTTGTAATTTCTTATATCCTCAGCTAACAGTTGATCTCTGTGTCTTTGGAGATCAGACGTCTTTTAAAACTTCTGTTTCACATTAGAAGATCTGAACCTTATCAGGCAAACGAGATCATGGTGCTTTTTTTTTGCTTGCCTTTGCTCCTACTCGCATGGGCAATCTCTGTTTCCTTAGATCTGTGCCCGCTGCATTGCATGGAGGTCTCCAGTGTCTCATTACCCAGACAGATAAGCCTGGAGTTCTTTCACAATAAATTCCTGTAGTTCAGCTCTTGCCCCAACCTTTATTGCAGTGGCAGGGACCTTCAGAGAAAGTACAGGCTTTTTGTCAATAGGTTTAAAGTCCCTTAATTGTTCTCACCCTGTTGGATTTGATGCCAAATAGATCCCTTGTGCCTGAAACCACTTCTGGGTGTTTTTCCAAGGCACGTGTGGATGCACAGACAATGACAGACTAACAAATGGTGCCAGCAGACCTCTTACCAAAAGTCCTGCAGACTTTTGCATCTGAAACATGCCTAGCAAGAGCTGCTAATTTTGATTTTCTTTCCTTTCCGCTATCAACACCAGCAGTGAGTTCCTTTTCTGGACCGTGCCATGGATCCCAGTTCTCCCCAGCGTACCCTTCTGGGTGGGTGGCTTTTCCAGAGCCCCCCGAAGGGAGGAGGGATGAAGCCGGGTGGTTACCGGGCCCAGAAGCAGGGAAGGCATGTAGGAGCTGTGCGGAACTGTCGCGACAGTACAGCAGGTGGCAGCCTGCTCTCTGCTTGCGCCGCTGCCGGGGGGGACATGACTCCCGCAGGCACCAACCCTCTGCGCTCTCCCTCAACAGCCCGACCGTGGCTTGGAGGTAGATCTTGACCCACGCTGCCGTGGGCACTCTCTGCTTGGAACAACAGCTTTCCGCAAAGAAACCTCAGCTGGACAGTTTGTTATTGTCACTTTTTAACTGTCGAACCTTTACGTGGCGATTTCTCCCTTTTTTGGACCCGCAGTATCAGTGTGCAGAGGAACCAGTACTGTCTGTTGTGGGTTTACTGGCTGTGGTAAATTCCTTGCCCACCTCACACAGCGATACTGGGAGACTTATGTGATTTGTACGTTAGTGTCAGGTGTGTAAAGCACGTCTGTAGGACGTGCAGGCTGAGCACTGCTAGCATTTACTACTCTTGATCTATAGCCTAAAGAAACTTTCCCAAAGACAAGAGTTTTACTTGCCAGTTGGTGATTCTACCCCACATTAGAAAGTCAGAAGGGATGAAGAGCTCACAGTGACAGTTGTTTTCTTGTTGATTTATCAGTGGAATGCCTACACTACTTCTGTTTCAGATGAAATGCATTTTCCACATATGTGCATTCATACAGTGGATGAGTATCTACAATGTATTATGTCACCTAAGTGTTAGTTTCAAGAAATTCAAGAAAACTGCCAGCCTCATTCTGCTGTCACAATCTGGGATCAGGATATGGTCATTAGTACATCCGTAATTAAGTGAAATTTCAGTGAAATTTGTCATTAAAGCCTGACTAAATCCCAGGAGCCTCACAAATACTTCTTGTATTTGGCAAAAAAAAAGATTTTTCAGGAGACATCTTGAGTTTTTCTTGTAGAATTTCTTTTTAAGGAAAAAAAAATCCTCACTTAGGCTGCGTGCACATGCACAAATACTGTGCTCTTGGAAGGGTGTTTTAATGCTGAGTCTTCTTCCTTTCTTACCTTCAGGGGTGTATTCACCCGTTCTTGGACACACACAGATACGGGTATTGCCAACGTGCCCCGCTTGGGTTACTATGAAAAACCATTTCCAGTGTTCCTCCCCAGAAACCCTGCTCTGAAGCAGCCTCTGCTTTTTGTTTCTTGCAGCTGTAGAGGCCACTTCTCTCTTCTGCTGACCTGGGGCTGTTACATCTCTAGCTGAGCCCCTGTGCTGTCCAGAAACAAGACCTGCTTTGGCAAAGTCACTTCTCCACAGAGGAGGCTGGCCCCCAGATGGGTTTGCTGGCAGCATCCCTATGTTTCCCTCCCTCTAGCAGTTTGGGGTGGTGTTGGTGTGATCAATGAAAGCCCCATCCTTCTGGCAGAAAGATCAAAGCAGTGTCAGAGACGTGGTCAGATGCGTTGCCTGGGGGTGATGCCAAGGCGGCAGCAGGGATGGGGAGGGCTAATGGAAGGAGGTGGACACTTGCCTTCACCTCTCCCCCCAGTACAGGGGGATAATGTGAGTAAACAGCACTCACTGTGGCAGAAACTGTGGTGTGGGAGCCTGTCTCAGGACAGCATGGACCCGGCTGGGTCAAGAGTAGCACGTGGCTCTGTGCAGTCAGTGTTTGAAGCCTCCTCAGATGCACAGCAGGTCTGGGGACAGGTGCCAAACCCAGCCATGAGTAATGCACGGCCCTGCTCTGTGCCCACTTATTGGTGACTGATATCACAGAACCACAGAACTGTAGGGGTTGGAAGGGACCTCTGGAGATCATCTAGTCCAACACCCCTGCCAGAGCAGAGTCACCCAGAGCAGGTCGCACAGGAACATGGCCAGGTGGGTTTGGAATAACTCCAGAGACAGAGACTCCACCACCTCTCTGGGCAGCCTTTTTCAGGGCTCTGCCATCCTCATAAGAAAGAAGTTTTTCTGCATGTTCAGACAGAAGTTCATGTGTTCCAGTTTGTGCCCATTGTCCCTTGTCCTGTCCACGGGCAGCACTGAGAAGAGTCTGGCCCCATTCTCTTGCCATCCACCCTGTATATACTGCTCACCACCAATGAGATCCCCTCTCAGCCTGCTCTTCTCCAGCTGAACAGCCCCAGGTCTCTCAGCCTTTCCTCAGCAGAGAGATGCTCCAGTCCCTTGTTCTTTTTTGTAGACTTTGCTGGACTCTTTCCAGTAGTTCCCTGTCCTTCTTGAACTGGGGGGCCCAGAACTGGACACAGAACTCCAGATGTGGCCTCACCAGGGAAGAATTCCTTTCCCTTGGAGAGACCTGTCCCTTTCCTGGCTCCATGGCTGGATAAATCACCCCTCTCAGACTAACTGCCTCTTTCTTTCTGGGTTAGTAAGAGAGCATGGGGGAGTCTTTAACCTCATGCTTTTTTTAAGGGCTTGTAGTGAAATCCTGGCTGGGCTGAAGTTGGTTGGAGTTCTGCCACAAACTCCATCACAACTATGCTTTTAGGAGGCTTTTAGCTCAGTCAGATGCTGTTCTTTTTATTGTCCTCTCAGATCTATTTGGTCATTCTTTTTCCATTCTTCCTCAACTTCACAGGGACTTGGAATAGGTAATTCTGTTTTTTAGCACCCCATATGTGAGATGTACAAGAGAGGGGATTTTCAGAAAGCAACTGAGTGAAATTTTGCAGGTGTACAACTCACACTACTAGAAATAATCTGCTCTTCCCATCGCCTTTCCCTATTTGGCATCCACAGACTTCTCTACTACAACCTTAATTCCCACAGGCCCCATCCAAGCCTGCTGAAGCTGTCAGCAAAACTCCACTGGTCTTCAGGTGAAGGGAAACCTGTGCCCATAGTCATACTATCAATTAGTGCTGAAAAAGCTGTGGGTAATGAGGAAACAGAACACTATATAAAAGCAACCAAACCAGATCAAATCCAACCATACCTGTGTTTGAGGACCTACCAGTCCTCCAGCCTGCAGTAATCTTATTGGCAATTAAGGCAGCAGGTAAAGCTTCTGGTCCTTCACAGCCCCTGCAACTTCACATTCTCTTTGGCTATGAGGTCCCTTCATCCTCTGCAGGTGAACATTACTTCTGCACCCTCCTTCCCCCCCATCACACTCTGATGTGTCTTGGAGTTCATTGTGCAGCCGACACGTTGCGACCTCGTTCTTAAACCAGACCTTCCTCTCTCTTTCAGTTCCTGGGTTCTCCCCGTCCCCTCAGGATCCATGTGTTTTTTCCTTCCAGTCCCAGAAGCGAAGGTCATGTGTGGACTGGAGATACGCCCATCCAATACAGGGGGTCCTTGCCAACCCTGGGGCCCCAGCAAGAGTTCTGCATTTCCACAGATAGGTCCTGAAAAAACCCCGTCCAACAGCCCGGGATACCTGCAGTGTGTTGATTCAGATGGAGCTTCCTTGGCCAGTGAAATGGGCACTATACAAGGATACTTGTGGCATCTGGTCCCAGCCCTGCCTCAACTTTCTCACTGATACCGAGCAAATCCTTCTTGGTTCAGTCCACACAACACTTAAGAGCAAAGAATTTCTCCCCATGAGTGCAGGAGACAAGCAAGTCACTGTGCTGGAGTTCCTGAGGTCAGGAAGCTAAAGCACTAGTAGTGGCTGTGGAGTCATAGAATCATAGAATGGTTTGGGCTGGAAGGGACCTTAAAGGTCTCCCACTAGATCTTGCTCAAAGCCCCATCCAGCCTGGTCTTGAAAGTCTGGAAGATAGGCATGGTCCACAGGTGTGAAAGCTGCTGTAGGAAGAGCCACTACAAAAACAGACCTGGAGCTCTCTCAGCCTGGGGCTGCTGTCAATGGTATTCCCTCTCCTGAAGAAACCTCACTGGAGTCATTGCTTTAGTCTTGATCCTGAAGGATCAGTATCAGTTCTCTAGTGAAGGTTCTCTCTCTTGTGTTTTGAGCCCATTTCTTTATGGTGCTTGGGACTGGACCCTGCAGTGGGACAATCTGGTCTGGCCACACAAACTCTGTAGAATCACAGAACTGCTGAGGTTTGAGGCACCTCTAAAACATGCAGCTTTTCAGTGTCTAAAGGGGACTTAGAAGAAAGATGGGGACAAACTTTTTAGCAGGGTCTGTTGCAATAGGATAAAGGGTAATGGCTTTAAACTGAAAGAGAGTAGATTTAGACTAGATATAAGGAAGAAACTTTTTACACCGAGGGTGGCTAGACACCAGCATATGTTGTCTGGAGAGGTGGTTAATGCCCCATCTCTGGAAACGTGCTAGGTCAGGTTGGATGGAGCTCTGAGCAACCTGATGTAGTGGAATATATCCCTGCCCATTGCAGGGAGGGTTGGACTAAATGGCCTGTAAATGTCCCTTCCAACTTGATCTGTTCTATGATTCTATTCTGTTCTATGGTTCTATTAGATCAACCAGCCAGGTTTCCAAGCAGGGGCAGCTGGACAGGTTGCCCAGGCCTGTGGGTTTTGAACGTCACCAAGCATGGAGACTGTGACCTGCTGGGACACTCAGTGTTCAAACACTCTCAGTGTAAAAAGAGTTTACTCTTGTGCTTACATGGAATACCCTGTATTTCAATTTGTGGCTGTTGCCTCTTGTCCTATGATACCCCTGAGAAGGCCCTGGCTCCCTTCAGCTTTACACCTTCCTATCAGGTGTTGATACACATTGGCAAGATTCCTTGAGCTTTTTGCTCTCCAGGCTGAACAGTCCCAGCTGTCTCAGCCTCTCCCCGGTATATGAGATGCTCTAATCCCTTAAGGCACTTTTGTGAGTCTTCACTGTACCCTCACCTGGATGTCCATGGGGAGCCCAGCACTGGGCACAGCACTCCGGACGTCTCTCACTAGTGCTATGTAGAGAGGAAGAATCACCTCCTCAAGCCTGATGATTTACAAAGTCCTGATTATTGCATAAAGAAGCTCCTCTCTCCCCTCCCACATCTCCATACTAGAACCTTCCACAAAGCTGCTGGAGTTCACACCCTGCCTGGTCTTTGCTGTGGTTCAGTCCTGACTGGTGCCTCCATTTTATACCACTCTGCTCACTTTCTCCTTGTTTTGTTTTGGTTTTCCATGACCCCCTGACACTGCCCCTCTCCCAGTTTGCCTTGTCTTCACTCTTTTCTCTGTAGCAAAGTCTCTTGATTTCATCTTTCAATGTCAGGGCCCCAGCTGCTGCCCAGCCTTCCTACCCTGCTGCCTTCACCCATCCCTTTTGGTGCTTTGTATTTCCAACAAGACATTTGTTCCTCTCCACCTTCCAACCCTTTCAAAAATGGCCACAACTGCTTCTTCCCATTTGGGTCCCTGTGTTCATCCCACTGTGTTTCTTCCCAAAGAACTTGGTCCATAGTTGCCTGAAAGCTTTCCCTGATGATGTACCTGAGAGCAGGACCTGACCTGCTCTGCCTCAGGATGTCCTGCCGTGCCAGGCATCGGTAGGTTTTTCTCCCACACTGCTGGCCCAGAACAACATCCCTGATGTCACTGTCTATTTTGGATTTATGTAGAAAGAAGCTTTAAATGACGTTAATGAGAAAGCTGCATAAATCATTATCTCGGGAAATGACTGTACAGTTATGCAGCTCTGGCGACTCCAGCCACTGCCACAGGTAGCACATTCCAGTGAATGAGGCTTGTTTGCCAGAGATAAGAGATGTGTCATCCCAGAAAGGCTTCTGAAGTGTCTCATAGGTGATTAGAATGCTGTTGACATCAGTGGGACTAATTGTACCCAAAGGGCTGCACGTGCAAGGCCCGAATATCTCGAGTCTGTTACTCTGCTTGAAGGTATTCCAGTGGACAATCACAGCTCTGCCCAAGAGACTTGTACTGACCAAGTCCTTCCTCAGTGAAGTGTGACTGAACTTCCCCCAGTTTTCTTTCTGTAGACATTAAAGAAGAGGGCAAAGAGTGAGCACTTGGGACACACAGTTTGGTGTGCTTAGGACATAATAAGATATTGTTGTTTTCACAGAATCACAGAATCTCAGGGATTAGAAGGGACCTGGAAAGCTCCTCCAGTCCAATCCCCTGCTGGAGCAGGAACGCCCAGAGCAGGTCACACAGGAACGCCTCCAGGCGGGTTTGGGATGTCTCCAGAGAAGGAGACTCCACCACCTCCCTGGGCAGCCCCTGCCAGGGTTCAGTCACTCTCACTGTGAAGAAATTTTTCCTCATATTTAACTGGAATCTCCTTTGTTCCAGTTGCATCCATTACCATTTTATTCCCATTGTTTTATTCCCATACACTTAGGAGCTAGGTCTGCTTTTGTGGTTATGTTCAGTTTATCTCCTGTGTACTCCGACACCACATATACATTGCTTTCCAGTCACCTGTGGTTTCTTCAGCTCATTTGAAAGTAGGTCTCCTCCCTTCCACGTGGCTGGCACCCAACTTGAAATCATTTCCTTGTTCTGTTGTGATCAATAACTAACCCAGAGAGTAGCTCTTCAGGATAAAAACAAAGAAAGGATTAAATTTGTTCTTAGCTGTGGTCAGGTCCTGTCTGTAACCAAGGAACAACTAAGCAGAGTTTTATGAGGAACTGTTCACAACTGAAGTATTATCCTGGACACATGCCCTCATGAAGGGCAGCAGGCTCAGGGTTCGGCTTTCAGGGTAGGGTTTTAATCAAACATTGGAACAGGCTGGCCAGGGCAGTGATGGAATCTCCATCCCTGGGGGTATTTAAAAGCTGGGCAGACATGGTGCTGAGGGACATGAGTTAGTGGTGGTTTAGGCAGTGTTGGGTTGATGGTTGGACTTGATGATTTTAAAGATCCCTTCCAACCTAGATTCTACAATTCTGTGACTGAGAGGATGAGGACACCTCTAACCAGCTCGAGTTGTTCCAGAGTATATTCGCTTTAGTTGCCTCAAGTATTTTTAGTGAATGGACTTAAACTGTCCATCCAGGGGTAGCAAAGCTGTGTCCTTAGGACTGTATCAAACCCCATCCAGAAAGTAATAATAGTAGGAGAAAAGACAACAGTTTCAGGAGAAACAATGGGAACTGCAATGCAAGGTGGTCCTAGACTTAGAAATGTAGCAGAATTTAGGTTGGAAGGAACCTCTGGAGGTCCTTCATTCCATCATCTGTTTAAAGGAAGGCCAACCTCAATGGTAGAGGAGGTTGTTTGGGGTCTTTTCCAGCTGAATATGGAGGCTTCCAGGGATGGAGATCATGTCTCTCTGGGTTCCTGATTCAGTGTTTAGCTATCCCACTGGGACTTTTCTTTCTTTCATAACCAAGTGGAATTCCCCTTTTTGCAACATGTGCTAATTGCTTCTTGTTTTCTTTGCCTTACACCTACCTCCAAGAGCAGCCTTGCTCTGTCTCCTTTGCAGCTCCCCAGTAATGGGATGGAGGTCCTCTCCTAGCCGCTTAAACAAACTCAGCTTTAGAGAGAACTGGTTGGTACTCTTTGATTTCTATCCCACCAGTACCTCCAGCTCCAATTCCTCATCTTTGAGTTTCTTGTAGGGTCTCTATGTACCTCATCCCAGGCAGCCCCTTCTGAGTGTACACTAGTTCCTGACCTGACCTTTCCTGTCCAGATGGCTGCTATGTTAGGCTAAGTGGTATATAGTGGTTTAGTGTTATCCATGCTGTCATCTTCCTCTGCACCCTGAGTGATTGCACTCTTGACACCAAGAGTGTCTTTGAAAAGTGTTCAAAATGAGCTCAAACCACTAAGGGCTAGTAAATAGTGATCCTAATAGGATCTCCGTGATTGAAAAATTACTCTTAGCATTTCTATACTGCAGATACCATTAAATGGTCATCTGATGCTTAATATATCTTGGAGATATGTACTAAGGGCTCAGTCCTGCCAACCTGCTGTCTTGAGAAAATGTGTTGTCTCCAATGGGATGTACTGGGTGCTGGTGCCAAAAGGACAGACCTCATTTGTTTCCCACATCCTCCCCGATCAGCGAGGTCTGTAATGCAGTGGGGAGGTATTTGCCCAGAGAAGCCATCAGGATTACCGGTAGTTGGGTGAATCCTTTCCTCAGGAGGGAACCATCCAGTACCACAGAGCACAGAGCTTCAGGTCCTTGTTCTGCCATTCATGTTCTGTACAATCTTGGGTAAGGGGCCACAAATTTTAACCATGTCCTGTAAGTTTGTGACCAGTTTGAAGTACCTCAGGCATGACTGTATAAGGTGGTGAGCATGCACAGATCTATGTCAATCAGTAGGAATTTGGCATCTTTGGGAGAATGCTAAATAACAGTTCCTCTTCTTCAGTGTGGAAGAACCATAGGAGCAAACAAAAGGAGCCCTGACTTAGAATCACAGAATCATAGAAATATCTAGATTGGAAGGGACCTTCAAGATCACCAAGTCCAACCATCAGCCTAACTCTGATTAAAAAAAAGTCACTAAACCATGTCTCTTATCACTATGTCACAGAGTCACAGTCTCTTCATGGTTGGAAGGGACCTTTGAGAGTCCAACCATAACAAAAACTCCAAAACAAAACAAAATTTAAAAAACCACCAAAGCCCACCCCCACACACTGACAACACCACACCCCAAAAAAATCTCACCAAAACAACAACCACCCCACCCAACAGTGTCAGGCACTAGAGCATGCCCTGAAGTGCCACATCCACACTTCTCAGTGGTCACTTGCACCACCTCCCTGGGCAGGCTGTTCCAGTGCCTGACCACCCTCTCAATAAAGTCATTCTTCCCAATATCTAATTTAAATCTCCCCTGCTACAACTTTGTACTGTTTCCTCTGGTCCCATCATTATTCCTTTGGGAGAAGAGGCCAACACCCACCTCTCTACAACCTCCATGTAGAGGAGGTCAATGCGTCTAATTTAAATACATCCATGGTGCCTCAACCACTTCCCTGGGCAGCCCATTCCAATGCTTAATAACCCTTTCAGTGTAAAACCTTTTCCTAGTATCCAATCTGCACCTCTCCTGGTACAATTTGAGGCACCACCACTTGAGACTTGGGGCAGGTCTAAGTGTCTATCTCTTATTCCTGCACAATTTGAGGCACCACCACTTGAGACTTGGGGCAGGTCTAAGTGTCTATCTCTTATTCCTGCCACCACCACCTCTCTCTGAGGCTGTCTGAAACAAAAATCAGACTGGGACCTAAAACTTACCACAAAAAAGATCCGTGTTCTCACATCCCTGCATGTGAGAACGCCTTTACTCCATATGTGTCAGCCTGTGTGCATGTATACTTACCATGTGATTGGTCATAGCCTCTGTGCCTGCTCTCTCTGAAATGCAATACATAATCAAATAAGGTGAAAAATGTTCTTGTTCTTTGCAAGGTGTTGTGAACTTATGTAATCCTCTTCTGGAGCCCCTGAGATATTCCAAGAGGTTTTTTTGTAGAGCATATTAATATTGCACTGCATCATGAACAAAGATAGGAGTCTGTAGAGAAAATTATTTGGAAAATGGAAGGGACTCAGGTCCCAAACTGTTTCTCGTATGAAAGTCCAGAAATATGGCATTTAAGGAATGCTAGTAGATATGAGTAACAGCAGCACCATTCTCATCAATATGCAGTGAAGGAATCTCTCCTCCTTACATCTTTCTTGGTGCCCAAGATGACATTAGGCGTATTCCCTCTGCCAAGAGAAAAGAACCTTTCAAACTCTATCACCTTTAAAATGCCACTGTCCCTTATAATCCACACAAGCCACCCCCTTCCTCTTTTTCCTGTGGCTCAAGAAATAGCTCGTGGCTGCACTAAGGAAATCAGTGCATTTCACGCTATAATTATTCCACCATGTCCATGATATTCACAGAGAAAAAAAATAAATCTCTGAGTATCCACTCATCCAAGGGGAAAACACTGGATGGAACTGAACTGTGTGACATCTCTTTTTCTTGGGGAGTAGCAGGCAGACATCAGTACCATTAAACAAATCCCTAATGGACACAAAGCTAAAGGTAGGCTGATGGCTGTGTTGAGATTTACCCAGGAAAATTGTTCAATCCTTTTCTTCTGGACTGCTGCTTCTCCTTTAAGAATCCCCCTCCTCCTACTCCTGCCTATTGAACCTCCTGCAGAAAAAAAAACCAATAATTTAGGGAGCGTGGGGACTGGACTCATAATCTGATTCACTCTTGAAGAAGTTTGGCTTGGGCAGGGCAGTTTTGGTGTAACCTTTAGAAGACAACAATGCCTGACTCTTCGGGCTCTGGCATGTTCAGTGCTGACTTTTTATGAGGGCAGTGCTTTATGCGACGGAGAACAGTTCATCTGAGCTGTCACTGACAGCAGGGAAAATGATGGAGAGAGAACATAACCCTGGGGTGAAGTGAATTAGTGGAAGCATATGAAAAACTAAACAATAGCCAGGCGAGACTATAAATACATGCAGCAGACACACAAAGAAAGAAACTGGGCTTTTAAGCCTTTTTGTTGTTGTTGTTGTTGTTGTTATTATTGCTTTTTCCTGTTTATGGTAGAAATCCCAAGCACTGCTGGATTTGCACAGCGATTGTGGAAGTGAAAATACTGAATGCCATATTTTACTGTGTGAAAATAATACATTTTTTTCCCCATATTCCTATCTCCCCAGGGCTCTGGCTGACATCTTAAGGCAGCAGGGACCAATCCCAATAGCACACTGTGAAAGAGAGACTATCTCGGCTATAGATACCTCCCCCAAAGAAAACACCCCAGTCAGGACATCTTCCAAAAACCATTACACCCCGGTTCGCACCTCCAAAAGTAACCCAGGTAAGTCCTGCTTTCCTGCTCTCTCTCTCCAGAGGTGGTTGTACCAGTGGGACAATAGGAGTCAGCAGAACATCACACTTTACAACAGTGAATTTTGTAAACCTAAATTGGCTTTAAAAGGCAACCAGAAAGAGCAGAGGAGTGCAAGGAGCAGTGATGTTGATTCTTTAAGGTTTTTGCTGAACAGAGTGGCTGTTCTCTCTGGGCATTTTACAAATTCAGAATCAGTGAGGTATAAATTCAGCTTATACCAAAATGCTTGTATTAAGCTCAGAACATTGTGTATTTCCAACAAAACACACATGCTGTAAAGCATTATTGGGTTCTCTGTGCACAGCAACTGAGAAGAAAGAAATCCACCTAACTGGGACCACCTTCTTCATTCATTCAGGTGAATTATAGGCATATTCAGAGAGGAAAATGTGGAAGGTGACCTAGAGCTTAAAGACATGGGCCTCAGGTCCTCCAGGAGCATTGGCCCAGGAACTGGGACATGCAAATGTTTTTTTCCAGCTTCTGCTGGCTGGGTGAATTTGGTCAAATAATTTCACTGCTCCTTGCCCTGGTTTCCCCAGTGGCACAAGGATGCCAACCTCTTAGGTAAAGGTACTGTTCTGATTTATTTAATGCTTCAGATATTGATAATTGCCACAACAATGGTTGCCAGACCACCTTTGTTAAGTGGGATGTGGTGGACTTGACATCAGTTGCCATCTTTTGGCTGCAAATGGATGTGTGCCTCAAAGAGATGCCCTCATTCAGTCACAAGCTATTCAGCCTCACGGAAGTTTCTGGGTGACATTTCCTGACCTATGTCACCCAGCAATCAGAGGGGGTTTTACTGAATGTTCCTGCTGGGGAAGCTTCTGAAAGAAGCCAGGAGGAGCTCAGACTACTCCACAACCTGCAGGGCTGCATGTGCTCTGCTGTCCGTGGAAATGGCTCATGACTGAGGGCAGTGACTGGTTTTCATTGCGTCGTTGTGGTGGCTTTTAGAAGGATTTTGCTGCAATGTGTATGGCCCCATGGAGACAGGACCAGGTGACCCTGTTCTCTGGAAGCCTCCCCTGCTGCTTGGAACAAAGTCATTTCCCTGAGAACTAAGAAGGATTTGTTTGTTCTCCAATTTTCACTCAGAGGCCAGTGAACCCTGTAATTTTTTATGCCAGAGAGTTACACCTGTAAAATAAAATGTTGGGCTGGAGAGCAGTACATGAGTTGAATTTTCTGGAAGAAGGTGGTGCTTTTGCATATCTAGGGCTTGGGGCTGGCTCTTGAGAGGATGTGTGGTTCTGCTTTAGGACAGAAACACAAGAAATAAGGCTTTATGGCCAGTGAGCAGATATAGACACCATCAGATAATAACTCTGACAACTCCTATGATGAAATGAATCCCTTTCTGAAGACCCCCTGTCTCTTCCTGTTGGCTCCTGCTGATCAGTCAGGGCAGGTGAATCCTGAGCAAAGGTACAGAAGAAACTTTTCCTTGCAGCAGGAGAGACCAGCTGACACTGGAAGTCTGATTTAGGTGTCGTATTTAGGCACTGTCATGGGAATGGGAAAGTTTACGAGGGTAGTTACTCGTTGCAGTGTTTTCCTCTGGTGCCTGTTGGCAGCTGATGCCTCCAATGGATATTTTAAAGACTTACTGCTCTATTAGTGGAGGCACACAGGGGTGCAAGGACCAGAGGACAAGTGTTGTGAGCAGGGTGCTAGTAGGACCAGGACATGAGATGAGCAAAGCAAAATGTCTAAGAAGAAAAAGGCATGCTGTTAATGATGACAGTCTGGTGCTTCAGCTTCTGCTCATCTTGTGTGTTTGCCCACATGGTGTGAAGGAGAAAAGCCATTACAGTCCAGTCAGGGCTGAAACAAGCAGGCCACAGGCAACAGGAGCCCACTGTGGGAAGGTATTCACCCACCCAGCTCCAGAGGAGAGGGACTTCACTTCCAGCACGGCCTTCCACAGACTTTGGCAGCTCCAGAGGTAATTGATCACTCTGCACTGGGGCAGCCAGTTGGACCCAGTGTCGCGCTGAGCCCTTGCCAAAGCTGGGAAGGGAAAACTTGCTTTTGCAGCTTGCCCAAAAGAACTTGTTCCTGGCTCAGTTGTGTCTGTTATTAACATGTCCTCATATATCATATAAGACAGAAAGCTAATCACTTACAAAAGTTCATGAGCTCATAAAATAGCTATAGAATTAATGTTTTTTGTACTGTTTCACTTGCAGAACAGGGCAATGCTGTATCATAACTGTTACTCAGCTGGTCTTCAGATTATTGAGGCAATCAGGAAATTGTATATCTGAAAGCTAAAATCTTTTGGGTTAGGAGGGAAGTAAAAGTTGGAGAACAAAAATGGGTTATAGCACATTAAGCCAGAATAAAGCTGGTAAGCCCCAATATGAAAGTAGAAGAGGGGTCACCATCCCTGCTTTTGGAGGGCACAAGGAAGAAAAGAAATTAGAAGAGGGAAATGAGGGACAGCTGGGAGGGGGGAAATAGAGGCAGTAACACATAGTAGCAGGATCAAGGAGAAGCACTGCTCACTGGTCCTGCAGGTTGGCTTGGAAAGACCACAGCTGTACAGTTGTGGAGCAGGATCTAACATATCAGGTCTGCTGGCTGTGGTTTGTCTCTGAACGCTGGGGAACGAGAGGTTAGGCAGCCAGACAGGGCTATAGCCGGTACATACAGGCTGAGATTGAGTTTTACATTTGTATTACTTGGAACTCTTGTTTCCAAAGTTATAACTAGCAGGGTGCCCTTAAGTCTTGCTAAATAAACCATGGCTTCATTTTTCCATTAGGCTCGTTTGGTGTCAGTGAACAGAATGATTGTGGGTGACAATGACAAATTGAGGTGGTCCTTGTCCGAGGCAGTGGACTCGCAAGAGAGCAGCATGCATGGCTGTTGCTGAAGCCATGCCCACAGCACTTTGCTTGCTGGGTGGTGCCTGCCTCCTCATGCAGCGTGGAGAGGAGTCCCTCTCCCACCTCCCAGCTGCCAGCTTTCCTGCAAGCACTTAGACAGCCCTCAAACGGTGACAGCAGGACATCACAGGATGGAAATGTACAACTTCCTCTCGTAGTCTCTGCCAAGACATGGGCATGCTCTCCAGCTGTCACAGATGCTAGAAGAGCTCAAGACCAAGGCAGAGTCCTCAGTGTCTTGCCCGGGTACTTCACAGGAGGTGGCTTTAGAGCTCTCCAGGCTTGGCAGTGGGACAGGAGGGCCTGGCGTTAGGTTTAGTCTGGACTTGTCTGTTAAGCTTTGAGATCAAAGAACCCAGGTATAACTCATGTTTATTGAAGGGAAAAAGAGAGGTAGGTCTCTCTGTCCTAGACATGGGGACAATTATCATTCTTCAGATGAGGCAGCTGGTTTTGAAGAAGTCTTCAGTCTTACCTTACAACAGCTGTGTTCCATGTTGTGGGAGCCGGCTATCAGAAGTAGAATACATTTCCCATGCTGGATTCTGCTGTGCTTGAGGGTCCCAAGTGTCTGAAGAGCATCTCTGCAGAGATTATTGACACTTTTTCTTTGCTATGACAATCAAACTTATGCCTTTTTGAGATAGTGGGGGGCAGTTCGTCTCCCCTTCTACCCACCCTCACTTCAACTGACATTTATGTTCATTGCTTTTATACAGTGCTGTGGTTTTGGTGCTGGTAGGCTCTTAGCAGATAAGAAAAGCTGAGAGCTGTGCCTGCAGATTGCTTGGGTTGGAGCACACCTCTCCAGCTGTGCACCACCCAATTAATATGAGCCACAGCACTTTCTGCAGACAGGAACGCTGCTCCAGCCCACACAGACCTCTTGTTAGTTCACTGCTTGCGATTGTGAGTAACAGGTGAAATGTGATGAAGCTGAGATTACAAGAAATCCATCTCATCTAGCTACCTATTGGCAGGTTTGATGTCTCCATCACAGTAACACTTTTAGGGGTGCTGGAAGGGAAACTCTACAAGCATTTTCCTTGTCTTTTCTCCTTGGCCACGTCATCTGTGGCCAAGGAGACTTCACATCTCCTGTAACGGTCAGTACCATTCATTTGTTCAGTGGACAGCCAGCAAACATAGACAAGAATGAGGATAGATGAGAGAAAGGTCAATAGTTCCTGTGGGCTCAGAAAATGTCCTACATGAGCAGCAACATACTCCCACAGAGGAAGGTGGTATGTTTGGCACAAAACACAGAGTCTGAGCCAGGGGCAATGCTCCTGCAAAGTCCACAGTCAACTGGTGTGTCAGAAAAGATAAGGGCAGTTCCTGTGACAGTGATGCTGATGGACATTAGCATTAGTAGCAAAATTAAGACTAGATTCTCAGCTCAGATGAGTACATCCATCCAATACCAACCTTGTACTTTGAAGGCCTTCTAAAAGTCAGGTGCAAGGGGTTGGTTTGCTTTCATCTCAAAATGGGGCTGAGAAAAGCACCTGCAAGATTTGGTCCCTTGCAAAAATTACCAGATGGGGATTTTCTGACTGCCTTGGTGACAGATGGGTGGCCAGCTCAGGACCAACAGTTGTGTAGGTCACCGTCTCATTACTGTTTCACAAACTGAGACCAAACCACAAAAGACGCCAAGTAAGAATTTGAAACTGATCTTTGGCTGGTGTAAATCAGTGTTTTAATTCATGGCATTGGGGTATGGGCTCAGTTTAGATAAATCCATATAGGTCAGGGAGGTTTTTGTCCCAAAGTCACAGCTGGTACAAATCTGTGATGTTCAAGGGCAGCACGTGGCCTGAATTGATTTTTTATTCTCTCAGTCTTACTCTGGCTCTTCCCCACTGGGTCTTTTTCATAAATTCACCTTGATAGTATTGCCAACCTTTGAGAGCAAACCCGTGTTCGGTGGCTGAGGTGGCGAGCTAGGTGGGAGGAGAATCTCCAAATATCCAATGCAAGGATGTCCTTGCTGCCCCTGTGCAATCCTCTCAACAGTGAAGGGTCCCCAAGTGTCACCTACTTGGCCATGAGGCAGATAGGTAGAGTTTGTGCCTAGAATTGTGCTGCTTCTGACTATCTCCAGGATCAGGAGGCTGTAGGAGCAATGATGAGACTTGTTTGTTTTTACTTGCTGAGGAAAAGATTCTGGCCTAGTTTTATATTCTTTTGGGCTCTTAATTCTCAGTATATCAAATTGCTTCACCAACAGAATACACTGGTCTGAAACCAGCTCCAGATGTGCCAGCGAAGAGCTGACCTCAGGGAGAAACTGAGATAAAAACAGTGTGAAAAATCTGCTTTTCACCTGAATTAGGGACAAGGGTCCCTGCAGGTGTGAAGAACAGCTTATTGATAGGATCATCACTTCGAATGCAACAAACACCACTAGCTAGTGCTCTGATTAGCCTGATATATCTGGGGAAGGTTTTTAATAAGCCGTTTGAATCAAGATGTTCCAGAGATGTATGTATTCAAAGTGCTGTTTTCAGCAGTGCCTTCCACCCAGAGGCATATTCTGAGCTTGTTCTGAATGTGAACAAATGCAGGAAAGGCCTTTAATCTTTATGGAAATCGTAGCTAACGTCTCTAGCCAAATACAGGCAGAGCAGTACGGGGAGTACTTCCATCCTGATCATCCCCTACCCTGAGCTACGGGCTCAGCGTGAGCACTGGCCCTTTTCCACAGACCAGGGTGTGCCAGGGCAGTCGCCTTCAGGTGACATGTGCCTTCTCCCCATCCATCTCTCTTCCTTTGCCCTCTCTCCTTCCCCCCATCTCTACAGCTGGTCTCTGCTTCAAATTACTTCCTTTATTCATTCATTGAATTCTCCAGCTTCTCCCCCAAATCCCCAGCAACTATTTGAATTAATTTACTGAGGATCAGTGCAGAAATATATGTCGAAGGCGTTCAAATTCCCTGCTGCTTCACAGTTTGTGTTGTCATTTACAGCTGTTCAGGGGAATACAAAGCAGGTGTAAAATGATCCCCCAGTCCCTGCAGTAGCATTTTCCAGCCCCTGTGCTCTGTTGTAAGAAACTAGTTAAGGTGCAGGCGGGTGAAGAATTAGGGAAACCACTTGGAAAACACCCAGAGAGTTCCAGGAAGAAGGTTTTTATTCCTTTTCTTCAAACTCCTCTTGCCATTCCCTGACATTTAAAAAGAAAGAGCGAGCTTTGAAGCCTCTAGAATCTGTAGAAGATAAGGCCACTCCATCTGCTTTTTCCTCCGAACATACCTCTGTTACAGCAAGCCCCTGCACTTACCATAGCTTTCCCACCCAGGAAATTCCCAATTGAGTTGATGCTGCTTTCTGAGCAGCCGGAAAATGTCAGGTATTTCTGTCTCAGAACTTTTGAGGGTAAGAGTTACTCAGTGTCCTGGTATCCAAAATACCATTGCCAGAAGGGAGCAGCAGTCCAGCAGAGTGGGGAGAGGGAGAAGCTGCCTGAGTTGGTGCAAGGCAACTAAGAGAGGACACCAGATGCCACCTTCTTTGATGTGAAGGATCTAGGTTCCTCACATACTCAGGAGCTAAGTTAGACTGTACAGTGTTAGGCATTGTAGGTGTTCATTCACCACTGGTTGTACCACAGCAGCTCCCACTCTCTGTGGCATTGCCCAGTCTTCATTTTACAGATGAGGAAATGGAGCACAGAGAGGCAAAGGACTTTACTTCATAAGATACTTGGGTTATCATCTTCCCTTGATTTCTAAATAAATGCCTACAGCTTTGCTATCTGTCCCTGAGTAATTTATGCATTTTGGCCAGGTACTGGGAGAGCAGTTTTGCCTTTGGATCACCACTTTCCCATTTTGGTTGGTGCCTCTCAGAGAGGGCGTGGGGCATGGTGTCTGCTTTAGTCCTGCTTTGAATGCTCAGGGAAGACTCATCCTGCAGCATTGCATGGGCACAAACGTGACTCCTTTTACCCTGTATCCTAACAGCAAGCTTTTACACTTACACTGGAAAGCAAAGATTTAGTCCCAAAGTACTTGCAATCCAAGAAGCCCAAGAGAAAGGATGGGCTGGAAAGTCAGGTCAATAAGCTACGATTCAATGAGCTTAATTGCCATGATTCCAAACAGGCCTTTTTAACTGTTAAATATGTCTTTGCTTATAATAGAATCATAGATTCACAGCATGGTTCTGGTTGGAAGGAACCTTAAAGCCCGTCCAGTTGTAATCGCCCTGCCCTGGGCAGGGACACCTCCCACCAGACCAGGTTGCTCCAAGCCCCCTCCAACCTGACCTTGAACCCCTCCAGGGATGGGGCAGCCACAGCTTCTCTGGGCAAACCAGGCCAGTGTCTCACCATCCTCACAGCAAAGAAGTTCTTGCCCAGATCTCAT
Organism: Jacana jacana; assembly: GCA_013400555.1. NCBI lineage: Eukaryota > Metazoa > Chordata > Aves > Charadriiformes > Jacanidae > Jacana > Jacana jacana. The sequence continues at coordinate 147,316 of VZTM01034097.1, read as the reverse complement.
CTCAATCTCCCTCTTTCAGTTTTTCCCCTTGTCCTCTGGCTCCCCTCCCAGATCAAGAGTCCCTCCCCATCTTTCCTGTAGGCCCCCTTTAGGTATTGGAAGGCTGCTCTGAGGTCTTCCCAGAGCCTTCTCTTCTGCCAGCTGAACACCCCCAACTCTCTCTGCTTGTTGTCACAGCCAAGGAGCTCCAGCTCTTGGAGTTTCTTCATGGCCTCCTCTGGGCCTGCTCCAACAGGTCCATGTCCCTCCTGTACTGTGGACTCCAGAGCTGGACACAGTGCTTCAGGTGGGGTCTCCCCAGAGTGGAGCAGAGAGGCAAAATCGTATCCCTCAACCTGTTGGCCACACTTTGGGTTTTTTTGGACATCCTGCCTTCCTTTACCCTTGCTGCCAGAGGTTAGGACCTGGTGCTGTGGGAAGGTTCAGCCATGAGCAGCCCCATAGGGATTGAACACGTGCTGCCCATGCAGCCTGTGGTCCCCTGTGCTCTCTGGAGCCCGGCAGCCTCCTCCTGCCCTCGGCAAGGCTGGGGATGTACCTACTTCTGCCTCTAGTCATTGACTTATTCTGGTCTCTGGGTGTTTTACTGAGCGGTTCAGTTTTAGGGCAATCTGTGAAAAAGAACCCTGGGGAAAACTGTGCCTCACTAACAAGACACATGAGACAACAAAATACCCCCGTTGCAAATATATTTACCAGTGAATTTACTGGAGAAGGAAAAAACAACGGCATTTGCAGCACTTTCTTATATCTCAAGTCCAAATATCTCCCATGACTGATGTCAAGGCTTCATGCCTCAAAACAGCTAAAAAGTGACAAATTTGGAAAATCTAAAAAAAAAGAAAGATGTGGGGAAAAAAAGAAAAGTGAATGCTGTGAGCAAAAAATGGGTAAGGGGAGTGTGTGTGTATTTATCCACGTGTAAGACCAACATCTTGACACTCACATGAACCATGTAGCCACGGCAGAGTAGCGACATCCAGAGCTACAGGACGACTATCAGGTGCCTGCTAAAAGTGGTTTTGGTGGGATTTAGCATTCATTCAGCAGAGTGCAGTCCCAGAGCCACAAGGCCGGGCATGGCAGTGCCTATTGTCCACAGTGGTATCTAGAAACCGTGTGTTACCATGGTAACAACATCTTTTTTAAAGAGGCTAATGCAAGTTGTGAGCAGGAGAGAGGATTAAGCATCTCGATGGACTTTGAAACAAAGCCTCATGCCTCACAGTGAAACTCAACCTGCCGGAAACAATGCAACAAAACACATGGAGAATGTAAAAATTAGTTGGAGCAGGCTTTTCTGGCAGTGTGCTCCAGTGTGGAGAAGAGGCATTACTGTGGAAAGAGGGACTGGGAGCCTAATCATAGAATCATGGAATGGTTTGGGTTGGAAGGGACCTTAAAGACCTTCCAGTCCCAGCCCATGCCTCGGATCTCACCATGCCTCACCACCTCTTACTGTGCACACCAAGGAGTGGGGAGCACATGGGACTTCTCCCAGAACTGGGCTTGGATTTCTGTAACTTTTGCAGATCTCGGGGCTGATGGGGCTGTGGGGTCCTGGAGAGTGAGGCTGGTGGGTAGAGGAGTGACACTGACACTGACTAGGAGCAGGGAGAAGGAATTGCTGGAGGATGGAGACTCTGTGTGTGTATATGGTCCAACCTGATACATTTGGATGCTTTCCCAGTTCCTGATCTGTACAGCTGGGTTGGGAATGGCAAGGAAATACTGCTCTCAAAACAGAGAAAAGCAGAGAGGGAAACAGTTTCAGAGTGTAATACTGAAGCAGGGAGGCCAGTTAGTGCCCTTGTCCTGTGTTGCTGATGCTACAAAGTCTGTGTCATGGGTAACAGGGAGGAAAGGTATTTAAACCAAGTGGTTCACAGAATCACAGGATTGTAAGGGCTGGAAGGGACCTTCAGAGCTCATCCAGTCCAACCCCCTGCCAGAGCAGGGTCGCAAACAGTAGGCCCCACAGGAATGTGTCCAGGTGGGTTTTCAGTGTCTCCATTGAAGGAGACTCCACCACCTCTCTGGGCAGCCTCTTCCAGGGCTCTGCCACCCTCAAAGAAAAGAAGGTTTTCTGCATATTGAGGTGGAACTTCCATTACTCTGTGCTCTGTCCTCTTCCTCCAGATCTGGGAAAGAACTAGAAGCAGAGGGTCATTGTAGCAGGTATCTGGAACAGGTATTCTGGGCATTTTAGAGAGAGTGAGAAAGAGCAGGACTGTGAGATTCTTCTTCCCTGGAAAGTACTGTTTGTCTGAGCTGAAGCTTTTGTGATGCCACCTCAGCACTCATTCTCTGCCCAGACAGAGGAACAACTCAAAGCTGATCTCCAGCAATGGGAGGGCAGCAAGTCTTGTGGTACTTGAGGATGCAGTAGGCAGAGGAAGCCATGGTCCTGCTTGGATTTTGAGCCCTGACTGGTTTCTTGATTTGAACCTGCAAGCTTGCCCATTCTTCCTCTCCAGCTCCAGTTTCAGGGGCAGTTGAGGCAGCCTAATGGCTCTTCTGCCATTGAAACAGAAGTCTCAATCCTCACATCCTCTCTTGCCATGGCCACTGCCCTTTGCGCTAGCTCTGGTGCTGTCACAGCCTCCCATCAGCTGGTTTAATGCACTAACCTGGCAAAGTCAGCTCAGGAAGAGGTCATTCAACACATGATGAAATGTAGGAATGCAACCAGGGTGGGGCTGAGAGGGATTGCCCTGTTTAGGCAGTGCTGAATTTGCCACCACTGAGCTGTGTCCCATGTCCCATGTCGCCATAGACCCGAGCAGGAGTTTTAGAGGTTGCTTGTGAGCAAGGACACAGGAAAGCATGTGCTTCAATGTTCTGGGAAGCTGGTGTCCAACTGGGATTGACTGTCAGCACCTTCAAAGTGACACACATGGAAACATCACACCCATTTTTAAAAAGGGTAGAAGGGAGAAGGTTGGTGCTGGTCTCTTCTCACGGGCAATGAGCCATAGAACAAGAGGGAATGGCTTCAGGCTGCAGCAGGGTAGGGTTAGGCTGGACAT
>VZTM01034097.1:21944-143643 GCA_013400555.1 Jacana jacana | reverse complement strand
TGGAGTCCTGTGTGCAGGTGAGGAAGGACGTGGACCTGATGGAGCGGGTCCAGGGGAGGGCCACAAAAATGATCAGGGTGTTGGAGCACCTTTGCTATGAGGACAGGCTGAGGGAGCTGGGGCTGTTCAGCCTGGAAAAGAGGAGGCTCTGGGAAGACCTAAGAGCAGCCTTCCTGTCCCTGAAGGGGCTACAGAAAGGCTGGGGAGGGTCTGTTTACAAAGGCATGCAGGGGCAGGACAAGGGGCAATGGCTTTAAGCTGGAGAAGAGCAGATTTAGATTGGATATTAGGAATAAGTTCTTTACCATGAGGGTGGTGGACCACTGGAACAGGTTGCCCAGGGAGGTGGTTGAGGCCCCTTCCCTGGAGATATTCAAAGTGAGGCTTGATGAGGCCCTGAGCAACCTGCTCTAGTTGGGGTTGTCCCTGCTGACTGCGTTGAGGTTGGACTAGATGACCCTAGAGGTCCCTTCCAGCCTGGACCATTCTATGATGCTATGATTCTATGATTAAGTGGGATGAGGTTCAGGACAGCAGGTCTAGGAGTTTCCAGAACTCAAATTGGACACTGTGGTGCCATTTTATAATCAAAACGATTCTGCCTGCAGTTAAGGTATTTTAGTTTTAAGCTGCTCAGGAGTTCCCTTGGAGAAAATAACAAAGCCCACTGTCTTATCAGCCGCTCTGTCCTGTGCCACCCTGAGTTCTGCTGGGTGCTGTGGAAGGGTAAAATTGGTTCTTTAGCAGGTTTACTTCTTCTTGTCTGCTCTGTGTCTTACTAGATCAATTATTGTTTGTAAAAGGCAGAAACACAATGTTTTCTTCCATTAATCAGAGCAGTTTACAGAAAACATCAATTTAAAGTGTTAAAGACAATTTGCAACTAGTATTGACAACAGTTAAATTGGTCTCCACAAAGTAATCCAAGTGGCTGCTTTTGACACTGTGGAGAATGAAATCTTTATAAGGCTGTCCTACATGTTGAGGTCCCCCCATTTCATGATTGCTGATCCTATCTCACCCTACAGAAGTGTAAACAGATGTGAGGAGCTGGAAGCAATACTCCATTAAGAGTGTGCCATAATCAGTAAACTTTCCTTCCCCTCTCTTTGGACCCCTGCCTAAATATTGCAACTCAATCCATACTCTCCTTTCTTCAGCTTCCTTTCTTTGCCGCCCTGTTAGACTTTGCTGGCTATAAAATTATGCAGAAAGCATAATTTTTCAAAAAGCAAATGGCCACTACTGTATTCCTGGTGGCATTATCACCAGAGGCCGTGATCTCCAGAGCTGACCACTAGCCACAGCCTCCACGAAGGGCAGTGGCAAGCAGGAGCTGCAAAGCTATAAGCAAGTCTTGCAGCCTTGCATGGAAAACTACCAGTTTAGCTTACAGATATATGAGAATGAAGGTGATACTGGGGAAGTCATAGTCAACTTCTCATAAATCAGTCCTTGAGTGTGCACTGACATCCAGATATGTAGGTTTTAGAGGTCTGGCATGACCCTGGCTAGGGAAAGTAGGAGCATCACCAGCAGAAGACATAGTTGAGTCTCTGAAAACCTAGTTGATTAGTGTTTCATTTTAGGCATTTAAATCCTAACAGGCTTAGCCAGTTGTTTCTTATTGTCATGACTGAAGTTCTGCTCGGTCCGAGCAAAGGGACAAGGGAAAATCTGGTGTTTCTCTGCGTGAGGCAGCTTGGCTTCTCCTTCACAACGTTCACATTTTCAGGGTGTTCCCGCCTCCTGGGGTATGGCAGGGTGGCTTTCAGCAAAAGACTGTTTCTAGATTGAAAGATGCCAGGAAGGTTTGGATCATGTTGAAGATCTCAACGTTTTGTCATTGGCTGTGAACAGCCTTTATTGCTGGTGCAGTCCCTGTTCCTTCTGGCACACCAACCATGGGCCTGTAGCTTAGGAGTTCAGTGAGTCTTGCCTCACTTCCCCTTCTCTGAAGCTTTATTACTCTCAGATCATCTTACTTGTTGCAGGTACCTGAAAAGACTCCCATGTGGCTATTTATATGAGCATACCTAAGGGGGAGTGATGCCCTCCTCCATAAAAGGACAGATCTAACTACTCTTTCTGTTTGATTTAAAATATTTGAGGAGGAAGGAAAAGGGAGTACATCTGTCACAATCTCACTTGCAATCAGAGAAGTTAATGGAAAGATTCCTTCTGACTCTCCTGGGCTTTGGACAAGACTCTGTACTGCAACATTAGCAAATAATGGAGTTCACGTCTCATCAAGTCCTTCTCAGGAAAATAATTCTAATATATGTGGATGGCCTTTTGCAGCTCTCTCCCCAGATCTGTCCCTGGTTTATAGGTGGTGCCAATACTTTTATCTTCTAGTGTTAAATCACTTCTGTGGATAACTTTTGCTCTCTAAAGCAAGCCCCACACCAGATATTCAGTGGCTACCAGTCACAGAGCAGTGCCCCGGTGCTCGGAATGACCCCTCTGAAAAGTTAGTAAGATAAATATGAATTCTCAAATCTGGGACTTTCTACTCAACGTCTCCTAACTGCAGTAACTCAGCTTCAGGGACACATCCTTTCATTTCACATCTCTCCTCCCTGGATCCACAGCTTTTCCTACCAAGAGAGCATTTCTCAGCAAACTCCATGGGCAAGGTACAGTTCTGCTGTCTCCATCATGTTGTAAGAAATCCCAGTTGTTCCCAGGGCAATGTGCCGGTTCCCTGTACTGGCCACGCAGGCAGCCTGCACTTGAAATTCTGGTACCTACACATCCCATCTTCATTGCATCAAGCAGTTATGGCCCTTATAGAAAGGGTCTTTGGGGAACTCTGCAAGGCATTAATTTTTGTGATGACTGGAGGATGCAAGGAAGGTGTGGAGATGTGTTCATGCTGTAGGTTAAATGCAGCATTGAGCAAACTGAAGTGCTGGGAGGCTGCCAGAGATCACAGACAGTGACTGTGGCTTCCCAGTTGCACAGCTCAGCAGAACAAGTTTTTCTATGAAATCCTACTTAAATAATATATTCAGTGGTCAGGCTCTTGATGCACAGAGTGCTGTCAGGTAACTCCAACTACCTCCATTTCTGAAGTGTCTCATTGCTGCCTTGGGCTTGGTCACTATGGATCTCAGAGGTTCTTATTCCAAGTGTCCAGGTTTCTGACTGCCCTGGTTGCATCACTTCAGTGCCTGGCACTGGCAGAACCATTCAGCATAGAGGTAGCTGATGTCCCCTTGCTTCTGAGGCTACTTGCTGTGTGTGTGGGTCATCCTCCTTGATGGGCATCTAAGAGGAATGACCCCATAGGACTTCAGATGTGACATGGCTGGAGATGCTGAGGTGGAAGAGGAGCCTTCCTGTCACACCCACCTTACTGTCCTTTCCTTTTGGAGTCCAGCATTAGGGCCTGAACTCCACTTACCTCTCCACTTGCCTAATGTAGTTCTCACTAGGCTTTCCCATCAAAGGATACGGGTAGATAAATATAGGCTCTGATCAACACTTGCTGCTCTCATGACTTATGGGTGGGAGAGTTGTAGTCATCATGAGTTGTTGCTATACCATCTGACATGCAGAAGAGCGATTGTGTAGCACTATGGCTGTCATTTGACATCTATGAGATTACATGGGAGATCTCCAGGTCCTTTGGGAGACTCAGAACTTGGGGCAGTGCCTTTAACCAGTCCTGAAGAGACACCATTGCCTCTCACATCCTCTGCAGACCCCATGGAGCTTTGTCCATGGGTAGCTGGCAGGTGGTGAAGCTGAATCACTCCCATCTGAGCAGGGCAATAAGTTCTTGACTGACACAAAAGATCAGCACTGTCTGCTCATGGCTGGAAAGGGCAGATTGTTGACTAAGTCCTACAGCTCTGCAGCCCCTGGCATGTCTGCTGGGGCTGATCTGTGCAGAGCCAGCCCGTGGAACTCCCCAGCACTTCTGTCTGGAGAATCAGGGAAGGGCAGTAGCAAAGCAGCCCTCAAGACCCTTATACAAACATAGTTACAGCTTCCCAACCGAAGGGCAGTTGCTCTGCCAAGGATCCCAGAATTTTTATATGAGGCAAAGAGTCACACCCCTAAAACAGGGACAAATACGTTTTGGAGAATGTCATGGGAGATCTGTCACAGCCAAGACCCTCAAGTGTGGTTTGGTTTGTTAGTTCTAGCCTGAAGACTTGAGGAAATTCCAGGTTTACTAACATTCAGATGCTGAGCCCTTTACTCCATTGATGTCCTGGACAGTCTCCCTAATTTATCTTTCTTTTTTCTTCTCTGAAATCAAGTTACACCTATGTTCTAGCTGGAATCTTTTTGGAAGGTTGGCCAAGGCCCAGTCCCAGGCAGCGTAACTGCCACTGGGCCTCCTGACTGATGGAGAAATGTGTCAGCTGTTGCATCCAGAAATAACCAGGCTTTCCAATTAGCAGTAGTTTTATTTCTTTGGTCTAGAGGTGGGAGTTAAACTCTCCCACAATGACGCACTTCTAAGGTGTAGGTGACCGAGAACATCACAAAGATTTCTATTGAAACCTGTGTCCCACTGTGAAGCTTTGCAGCAAGCTTCAGGTCCCACAGTAACCTCCTTCCTAACAACTTCTCCATAATTATTTCACCCATGGATTTTGAGTGGGTGTTTTTTCTTTAATTTTTTTTTTATTTCAAATCTGAGCTAGTATTTTTGATTGATTTGAGCAGATTTTGATTGATTTGAGCAGATACCTATCCCACTTGCCGTACTGAACTTTCCCTCCCCACCTGGCACTCGGTGCCACTTTACACCCTTCTTTCTGCCTCTTCTGAAGAGCAAACACCTTTTTGTGCCTCATTTCCCAGTGGTGTTACTGCTGCAGACTCCCTGCTGCACCTGCAGTGTCCAGTTGAACAGCTCATACAAGAATTCTGAGTTCTCCTTTCTTTTAGCTGACAGTCCTGGCAAAGCCATTTCTGTCAATCACTCCTGACTATACCCCATGACTTCTCAGCCCTGGAACATTTCTAATACTGCTTATCTAATCATATTTCTTCCATATACTTTTTCAGCCCCTTTTTTGTGCATTCTACGTTTCACTGCTACTTCCTTATATGCTGTTGTGTCAGCTCTTCTGCCTGTCCTGTCTCTGTTTCTCTAGATATATTTTGGATGGATGCAATGCAAAAAAAAAACCAACATTTTGTGCAGAAACCCCAGAATCTTCATCCAGGATCTAATGGGGATGAGCACCCTGGTGAGCATCAGAAAGGTTCAGGATCAACACGACCAGAAAGCAAGGAATGAGGGTGCCTGAGGCAGAGCAAGAGGTAGACACCAGTACTGGTGATTACGTGGTTGGTCTGGAGGAGTGAACAACTGAGAAAATGATCAGGGCCCTTCTCCTTTCCATTTATACAACTTAATAGCCAGAAAAGCAAGGATTCTGCACTGTAGACCTAGCTCTTTCTCTTTAGGAGAACCCAATGATCTTCTGTCATTTGCTCCAACCATGCTTGGACTTCTTTAGTGTTCATGAGTTCAATGTGAATCGCTGCTTTCCTGCCGTCAGCACTCAGAGACATCCCGTGGAGCATGGGGAGTTCTGGCTTCTTCACAGAAGGACAAGAATTGCAGGAGTTGCTTTTTGAGCTCCTGTTCTTGCCTTTCTGCTGTCCTACTGAGTGCCTATGTCCATGTGTGTCCAGGCTCGCAGGCTTACACTCTCCTTCAGGAGCTGGCAGATCTCAGGCTGCCCAGTTGCTCAGATGGGGTTTAGTCCTGCTTCCACAGACGTGGTCCCAGCATTGTATTAAGTTGCAGGGTGACACCTGTGAACATCAGTTTAACATAATTGTCAGAATGATACTCGGAGCTAATGAAATATTTACCTTTGTGCGGCTGTAAGATCATTAATGTGTCACTGTCTACTGCCAGCCAGCCCTTGCCTGATTTACATTCTTGAATTGTTTATGAGGCTAATTGCACTGCCCTCCATAAATCAGAGACTCGGGCTTCTATGGGGCACTTTCAGTTAGCAAAAACCCTCTGCCCTGATGGTGAGGGTATCTGTGGAGAGAAACCATCCAACGATAGGACAAGGGGTAATGGATGCAAGGGGGAACATAGGAGATTCCAGTTAAATATGTGGAAAAAATTTCTTCACAGTGAGAGTGACTGAACACTGGAATGGGCTGCCCAGGGAGGTGGTGGAGTCTCCTTCTCTTGAGACATTCAAAACTCGCCTGGATGCATTCCTGAACGATCTGATCTAGGTGTTCCTGCTCCGGCAGGGGGATTGGACTGGATGAGCTTTCAAGGTCCCTTCCAATCCCTGATATTCTGTGATTCTGTGATGGGGACAAGCACTAAACTTCCATGGGGAACCTCCTACAACAGGTCTCTGTTGACCCTCTCCTGCATGGCAGAGGTTCAGAGCACCATGGCACTGGCATCACACTATGGTGAAGCTCATTCCTTCGTGCTCTCCAGGCAGCTGTGAAACACCGCCTTCACTCAAAGGGTGGCCCCTTTCATACTAGCACTGATTTCTCAGCATCTCTGGTGTTGGCACGTAAGTGCCCTCAGCATCAGAAGGACATGGACTTGTTGGAGTGGGGCCAGAAGATGCCATGAGGATGCTCCAAGGACTCGAGCCCCTCTGCTGTGAGGAGAGGCTGAGAGTTGTGGGGGTTCAACCTGGAGAAGGTCTCCTTGGAGCCCCTTCCAGTACCTAAAGGAGCTCCAGGAAATCTGAGGGAGGATTCTTGATCAGGAAGGGGAGCCATAGGATGAGGGATATGGGTTTTTAATTTGCAAGAGGGGAGCTTGGGATGAGATCTGGGGAAGAAAATCTTTGCTGTGAGGGTGGTGAGACCCTGGCCCAGATTGCCCAGAGAAGCTGTGGCTGCCCCATTGCTGGAGGGGTCTAAGGCCAGGTTGGAGGGGGCTTTGGTCAGCCTGGTCTGGTGGGAGGTATTCCTGCCAAGGGCAGGGAGATCAGAACTGCCTTTAAGTTCCTTTCCATCCCCAACCATTCTGTGATTCTATGATTCTGTCTTTCTATGATTCTGTAACAGAGGGATGTTGGCTTAGCTCAGGGTTAGGCAGGAGACAGAGGATAAACCCCAGACTTTACCATGCCTTTGGAGAAGGGGAGTCCTCTCCAGGAGAAGAATGAAGAGGGAAGGAAGAGTGAGCCTTCCTCTCAAGAGAGTGTCCATGTGCTCTCCAGCAAGGCATTGAAGGCCACAGCCAACTTCAGTTTGTGCTTGCATGTATTTTTTCCTCTCCCAGGAGGAATCCTGTGCAATGAAATGTCTGACTTTCAGGGGTTTGAGGATTCTTTTTGCTTTTGCTCTTGTTTTTTTGATAGTGAATTATATCAGTTCCTTCTTATCAGAGTTGCAGGGGATCAAATCTGAATTGCCCTTAGTTTTTGGGATGAAGCTAAGCTTGAGGGAGCTCTCTCTCCCACACAAGTGTGCTTCAAGAATTTCCTCTGTGGTGGATGAAAGGAGATTTTGCCAGAGAATAATGGTCTCTTTTTTCTTCTGTAATCTGATGTCTTGATCTAAAGGAGGAAAATCTTTGAGGCAGAGTTTGCTAGAAAACTATGGCAATGTGTATCTTCAAAATATAAAGGTACACAAGGAAGACAAAGCCACTGTCATTTTAATCTTTGAACTGTTAACCTCTGCAGTGGCGAGGGACAGGAGGTTGCCACATGCAGTGTAGGAGCTGTTCCTGATCATCCCTCTAAAACTGAAGAATCAGGAAGTTTTGTATAAAATCTTATCAGTGCCAAAAACCTGGACCAGACAATACCCACTCAAGGGATTTTAAAGGAGAGCAGCTGAGTCCTTCTGAAGTTCAGTCCAACCATTTAATCAGCCTTTGTTCCAGGTGAGGGGAAGGCGGAGAAACACAATGCTCATCTTCAGAAAGGCTTTAGAGCCAATGCTGGCAATGGGAAGGACGAGCTGGTGGATGCTCTGCGAGGGATGGCAAGAAAGGGAGGGAGAAGAGTCAAGATGGCTTTTGTGAGAGGAGAGGACGCGTGATGAGACTGTTGGCGCTCCGTGAAAGAGCTGACTGACGTGGGGATGGAAGTGATTCCATCCAGGCAGAGCAGTTGTTTTTCTTTGGAAATTGTCAGCGACGTCTTTCATCAACAGCTCTTGAGAATACTGTGGGGCAAGAAAAAGGTCTTCTCAAGAATTAATAACAGATTAAATGATAGAAAGCAGCGCATGAGAACAGTCAGGTTTTTGCATTGGGGAATGATCAGAGTCCTAGAAGATCTGCTCTGGGACATGTGCTGCTCCGTGTATTTTTGAATGATCTAGAAAAGATGTACAGGAAAAACTGCACAGTGAGGGTGACTGAACCCTGGCAGGGGCTGCCCAGGGAGGTGGTGGAGTCTCCTTCTCTGGAGACATTCCAAACCCGCCTGGAGGTGTTCCTGTGTGACCTGCTCTGGGTGTTCCTGCTCCAGCAGGGGATTGGACTGGAGGAGCTTTCAAGGTCCCTTCCAATCCCTGAGATTCTGGGATTCTGTGAAAAGGTTATATGTGGTGTGGAATTATTCTTAACTCTCAAATCTGAGTATGGCAGCAGGGACTTCACTGTATGAAGGTAATTATCTAGTGAAAAGATTTCCAGCATCGGTGAGAGGGAGGCCAGCAAGCTGTCCATTGACAGAGAGGTAGCTGGGGATGCTGAACACCTTGCTGGGGCTTTAGGTCTCACTAGTACCTACTTCATCTTTGTATTATTTGTTTAAAACATGAAGTCTTAGAGAAGACCTGTTCTTTGTTTCCAATGTTTTGCACTACCCTAGTTGCTGACTGATGGTTATGGTTTGAGAAAACCCATAGCAATTTATTGTCATTCAGGCAATTATTCAGTCACCCAGTGACCCTTCCCCACCCAGTAAAGGGGAATTGGGGAACGCAAAGAAAGACAAGGGTTGAAATGTAAATAGATTTAATAGAATAAGACTAAATAATTAACAAAAATACTAAAGAGCCAGTATTAATCCCGAACTGGTATAAGATATACAAGAATTATACTCAGCCACTTCTATCTGCAGGAAGCAGTAGACTCCCAGCAGTGGACAGCAAACGTCAGACACTGCAAGTTCTACAGCTTCAGGGGGAAAGAAAGGCCTCAGGGGTTCGGCACCAGGGCGAAGAGTTGCCTGGACCCACTGCCATTAAGGGAGAGCCAGCTATGCAGCAAACTTTTCTAATTTCTATTGCATGTGACGTTCCTGGTATGAAACAATCCTGTTGGCCAGCTTGGGTCAAATGTCCAGGCCTTGCTCCTCCTTGTCCCTGCACCTGGCAAGGCTTGAAAACACTGAGACCTTGAATCTCACAGATCCTGTCTGGCCATAAAGTAAGTATTTTTGTGAATTCAGACACTAGAGTCTTCTACAAGTGCAGTTTCCCTGGCATTAGAGGAAAATTTAGTCCTGTGTCTCTCAACTCAAGACACTGATCCTACCTTTCCAAGTATCAAGGGCAGCTGCTATCAATCAGCTTTCCACTAAGACCTCTGGGATCTGAGGTTGATGGTTAGATCCATTAAGAGACTAAAGGCATCTCCCTAAAAGCAATGTGCTCCTGGAAGACTGAGCAATGAGGAGCACTTTGTGGCTCAAGGCTGGGAAGGGTCCTCCTCAGAGGTGTGTATCGCAGCATCTCCAGAGCATACATCACCCAAAAAGGGCAGCCTGGGTTAGACTGTGCTTCAGACATGCCTTGGACCACAGCCCTGTCACTCCTGCCTCCCACCCTCCATCAGGAGGGTGTCCTTCAAGGCAGGCAGCTCTGCTTGCTCTCCTTGACCTATTTGCTCATTACCTCCACAAGTGCGAATTTGATGAAGGAATTTTCCTAAGTAATTACTATGGCATTAGCAATGCAGCCAAACAGAAAATAGTCCAAAACACAACGTGGCGTGGTGTCTGCCCTGAAGGCCAACTCACCAGCTACCAGCAGACCATCGGGGAGTGAGAGCCAAGGCCAGCGCTGCCGGGCAGAAGGACAAAGTTTTGTCCAGGTCACTGGGGCACAGGGGTCCCCAGGTCAGGTACCAGGTGTCTGTGTGCTGTCTGCTACTCACCGTAGCGTTCCCCCAGAGTCAGGGAGAGGTTCTGACACCAGCTGCAGACTCATGGGTTAAAAGCCATGCTTGCTTTCAGTTGCTTGTTAAAATTAAAACACCTGCTGAGCTCTTGTTTCAAGCAGCAGGAGAGAAGAATAATACACCCGGTATAAAGAAGAGGCTGAATCCAGAGATGTGGTTCAGTGGTGGCAGTGGCATATCCCAGTTGGGTTCACATGGGACAGATTCAGGTGTGTCAGATCCCTGCTGTCCCTCCCCTTCGCCGGGGGCAGAGACCATCGCACAGATGGAGCTGCTGAGCAGAGCCCAGCTCAGAGCGCAGCTCGAACAGCCCCTGATTCGCAATCTGACCTTGGCATCTTTCCACACACAGTGTTGTGGTGATGTTACAGAGCCACTGCAGACTTTCTTGTTAGGAGTTTGCCACCAAGGACCTCTGACAGAGCTTTTCCACTCAAGAAACAACAAAAATCATGTGCAAATCTGGCCCAGGACTAGAAAAAGACAAGCTCAGAGTGACTCAGCCCAAGGAAATTGTGTCCCCAAGTAAAGCTGCTTGCAAAAGAGGCCAAAGCTGAGCTCACTTTCTTTCACTCAGGAAAGGCAGAAAAATAATGGTGTCACCTCTAAGATAGAAGCAACTGGCTGAGTTCCTCTCTGTGAGAGTAAGTACCTAGTAAACAAAGCCAGCACTCACTTTCTGCAAGCATCTGCCTTTGCCTTCAGCAGCTTCCTAATGCGGTTCTGGGGGAGCGCTGCCAAACAACAAGGGATTCATTCCAAGGCTTCGACAGGGAAAATATAAATATCCCCCTTGTTAATTTTGGGTGCCATAATCCATCAGTGGCTGTCATGGGCAATTTAGCTACAGGACATCTCCTGACAGCACGAGCAATAAAGCATTCCCATGCTAATGTAAAACCGGCAGGTGCTGGGGACACTTTTTTCAGCTGCCCATTAGGCTGAACCAAAGGATGCAGGGGTGGTGGGATGCTCTGGGGGTGTGGAGCCTGGCCATCGAGAAGACATTCCCTGGTGCAGTCACCACTGCAGCTGGTGGCGTGTGATCGGAGGTGGAAATAGTGAAACGCATGAAGAGCTCTAGAGCACGCAGAGCTCTGGCCTGGGCATGTTGGTCCAGCAAAGAGTCAGTCATAAAAACTATAGAATCATAGAATGGTGGTTGGAAGGGACATTAAAGATCATCCAGTGCCACCCCCTGCCCTGGGCAGGGACACCTCCCACCAGACCAGGTTGCTCAAACCCCCTCCAACCTGACCATGAACCCCTCCAGGGATGGAGCAGCCACAGCTTCTCTGGGCAACCTGGGCCAGGGTCTCACCACCCTCACAGCAAAGAATTTCCTTCTAATATCTAGTCTAAATCTACCCTCTTTCAGTTAAAAAAAAAAAAAAAAGTTAAAAATTGAGCCTGGCTTACACTGTAGAGCTGTGCCACATGTTCTCCTGAAGTAAATCTTCCAGAAGATTCATTGAACACTGCTCCAAGTGGTTTTAAATTGTGATGCCACATTGATAGATTTTGATATAGATAGACATATCCTGCCGCATCGCAAGGTGATGAGATCCCAACAGGCCAGAGAGAAAGGGGCTCTGCTGAATGGAGAGAGGGTCTGTAGTGAAGAACTTTGCTTGAAGCAAAGGGCTTATGACAATGTAGGTATAGAACAACACTTCCTCTGAGCTCTGCAAGGATCTCAAGGTACTGAAATCCCACGTTCTCACTTGACTGAATGGATGTGAGCCCTTCAGTGTGCATACCCTAGAGGTACAGCTCAGGAAGGACAAAAGAGAGGCAAAGATGTAATAAACATGTCATGTCACACCTCCAAAAAGAGCTTTAATATCTCTGGAGGAGAGCAGCTATGATACCTCAAGGTAAGTCAGGAGTCATAGGGTGCCTGTCCTCCAACAACATGCAGCCTTTCACATCCATCCTTGGCATCAGCAGAATAAGGCCTAACACATTGGCCCTTGGGAGCCAGGCAGGACACATCAGGGCAGGACACCCCTGAAATGCCAGACTCCTCCAGTTGTCTATGCACACTGATTGACTGGGATTTTGTCGTATTAGTAGAAGGCACTCCACTGTCAGCTCTCTCTCTTTCAGTCCCAGTACACATTGAAACACCTCCAGGAAGCTTACCCAGTCTTTTCTCTTCTTCTCAGTAGCCTTTTAACTTACATTTCTTTTCCTTTTCCTTTTTTTGCTAAGATTTGAATTATAATGTCACTCTTGTCTTTTCAAAGTCTTGATTGTAGACTTTTTTTTCCCATTTGTTTCTGTTCAGCCATTTCCAGCCCAGTCTGGACTGCTCTACTTTCACCTCTAAACCCTGTTGGAGCAGCTAATGTCACACAGGAGACGTGTATGAGATGTTAGTGTTACACTCAGCCTATTAAGCTCAACATCTCCAGTGTGCTTCCAGCTCCTTATTAGGATGGACATTCACATTCACATTAGCAATTTAAATATGCAGCGGGCCTGGCAGCAAGTTGCTTTATAAAAACCACCTCCCACACTTGTGGGAGTGGAGGATTCCTTAGGGAACTCTGCTGTGGGATCCTGGTATGATCCTGAATCCCACTGGCTGCTGCAGTCTGCACAACCCGTGTCAGTGCGTGGCTATGCTGTGATCATCCATCTCACACTGAAGGATGGAGCCATCTCCAAGGGTCAGCTGTAGAGCAGCCCAAGGCCAGGAATTCAGGAAATCAGGTAATAATCAATAAAAGAATCTCTGATAATCACACACGTCCTGTTAATCCAAAGCCATTTGTAAAGCACTCTTGCCTCTCCCTTTAGAACAACCCTTTTAAGAGATATTTTTAGCGTGTTTCCAAGTACTTAATGATGGAGGGAATCAGCATCCACAATTTATAGGGAATTTATTTATATTGGGAAACTGAGTCAGGAGGAGGTATGAGACGTTTCCCCAAAGTCAAAGAGCCCTTGTGGAGTCAAGCCAGGAACAGTAGACAGGGTGATCCCTGGTGTTGATCTTGGTCTTCTGGAAGACAATGTTCAGAAGCAGCACCCTTAGCTCTCTGCTGGGATCCAGGGCTTGGGTTATGTGTGGGTTATTGCAAATGGGTGAGTCTCTGAGTGAACAGGATACTGAAAACACTGCTTGGGCCAACTCCCTTTGAAGAAGAGTTAGTTTTCTGGTCCCTATGAAACAGGATTGGCTTTGGTAGAGGAAGCAGGCAGTGGTTTTGGATGGATAAACTCAGAGTTTATCCATATATACTCACTCAGATACCCATATCAATGGATAAACTCAGAGTTTATGCATTGATAGCAGGAGGCACTTGATTCTCGATGAGCTCCACCATTACCTGAGCAATGAGTTCATTAGAGCCGTGCACTAGCAGTTGCCTGCTGAGTTGGAAACAAGGACAAGGTGAAAGACCGCTGCTGATCAGGACAAAGGGGGATGGAAAGATGCAAAAAGACAAGTAGAGGCATTCCCAGAAGGTCCCCAAAGGTAACTTACTACAGATGTCGCAGGAAAACAAGTGTGTGGCAAGATCACAAATGCTTTTGAATATCTGAGCATGATGTCCCCTCTCAAGTTGATTTAAGAAAGGATCTAGACACTTCAGCACTTCTGTAAACTTCAACAGACATCTATCTACATCTTTAGGCACATCAAGTACTTACAAGAGCTTTTCCCAGTCTTTCCTCGTGTCAGCAGGATTTGCCTCTTAAATACTGATTTTTCTTTATTAATTGGGGCTCAGTTTGAGATTTCGGTTTTTGAAGTTGTTGCTAACTTCTTGGCTTCCAAATGAAAGCAGAAACCATAAATGACTACATTTAAGTGTGTGAAACAGAACAACTTGCATCCTTAAACTGTCAATTCCACACACCCCTTTATTTACTTACAGTTATAAACAGAGCACTTCATAAATATTTATAAGGAAGCCTCCAAAGCCCAGCTGAGAAAATAAGTATTATCACCATTTACTGGCTGTCAGACTGAAGCACAGGCAGAGACATGATTTGTCCGAAGATACCAAGCAGCCTAACCTCACAACCAAGTCTGAGCTGTCAGCTTTCCTTCCATCAGAGCCCTCTTTGCTGCCTCCCCTTCCATCATACTCCCACATTCAGTGGTACCTCCATCCACCCTGCCCTGTGGCCAAACAGTCAAACACTTTCTTCATAGCACTGACTCTAGACTTCCCCTTCATAGGAAAAGTTGGAAGTATCCTGGATTTTGTGGCAAATGAGGATGGGAAGCATTTTTGTTATGTTTATTCTAGCCAACTGAGGAAAGGTAAATGAGAAAAGTTTTCCTAACTGTTTCTAGTAGGAGCTGATAGCCTATGGTGTTTGGGTCATCAGACAAAGGCTGAGAGCTGCCTCTGTCACCTCCAGAGACTTTCACGTCCAAGAACCTCCTCTCTGACAGCCAAATTCAGAGCTCAAAGTATGAATGGGCTTGGGGGCTCCTGATGAAGTGGAGGGAAGTAGGCAACCTTGGATATGGTTCCTTCTGAGCTACCTCAGAAATGAAGGTGTACATTTCTTTTCCACTGAATATAGAAAGGTGGAATGGACAGATGAAGACTTGAGGGGGAACAAGGAAAATGAATACTTTCTGCACCAGACTGAATCTCAGCTAAGAGTGCTGAGCTGAGCGCTTCCTGCTCCCTCCCGTGCCAGGAACTCAGAGCCATTGCTTAGTGCATCCTCCAAGAGGCTCCAGACTGCTTTTTCACAACTCTTTCAGGAGCTAAACCATGCCCTGAAAGTATCCCAGCTTCTTGCCATCCCACTCTTCCTCTTTAACTCAGCCAGAACCTTGACTCCAGCTCAGGAGAACAAAGGGCTTCTCTGACCTGATGCCTTCCTCCAGTTCAATTCTGGTGCTCAGCAGTGCAGGCACTGCTGTTAGCCGTGGGGAAAATGCCATAGCCAAAAAGCCCAGGCTCTGTCAGGGAGTCTGGCAATGAAGCAGGGTGAGTAATGAGGGCTTTCAACCCAGGGACATCCGGAGTTTCCAACAGCAAATTCGTTTTACCAGAAGCACCACAGCAGCTGGCATCTGTCAGGCTATGGCGATCGTTTGGAAATGATAAACCATTCCTGCTTTCCTGGAGAATTAGAGCTTCAGCATACAGATGGGTGGTCAGAGGGCTCCCTTACCTATTGGATAGCCCCTTCAGAGCTGGGTTAGATCCATCTAGCATATTATATAGTTTGCCCTTTTTCAGTGCTTGGGCTGCATTGTAAGCATCACATCAGAAGTGCAGTGGAAATGGTGACTCTTCCTCCATTTTGGGATCCTTTGGAAATTGTCAGGTCTCTTTCCAGGCTTCAAAAGAGGGTTGTGGGGAATATTGAGCAGCTTGCCCCATAGCACAGAAGATCCAGAGGTCGGTGATGTGACTCAGTCGGTGTTCAATGTTATCACAGGCGTGAGGAACCTGTGGAGTGCAGTGTCCCAGCTTCAGATAGGGCTGAAAGAGAGAAATACTGCAAACAGAGCTGATCCTGCTTGTGAAACTGAGAGAAGTGTTGTGCCAGAATGGATTGTTAGCAGGAACTGCCAGCATCTTCTAAAAAAATCTGTTGTTTCCTAAAGACAGATAGAAAAATGTTCACTGTGTCTGAGATGTAAGAGTTTTGGACCAGAAAAAGTTCCAAGGTTCCAAGTGCAAAGTGGTGCAGGCCTGCCATAGGCTTTAAACATGCCCAATGGACACTGAGTTACTTGACTGCTGGCAAAATATCAGCTTTCATCTTGCTCCCATCAGCATGAAAAAAACTCTCTTGACAGCTTGATCTTCTGACCAACCCAAACCACCTCCACAGCCACAAAGCTCAGGGTAAGAATGAGAAACGTTGAGTTTTGGCATGTGACACTTCCCATAACCTGTCACCTCTGGCCAGTTCTGTTAATGATACACCTTTTGCATCTGTGAGCTGTAAGATGTTCCTTTCCCATACCCTGTTCCCTTGAGATGCTGCCCAGGGCAGTCTGTGACCTGGTATGAGTGGACAGAGGTGCCTCTGTTAAGGGATTTTTGGTTAAATTACACCCATGTACTCTTTTGTGCCTTTATCTCTTCTTTGCCTTTTGCCTTTCTCATGTTCCTCCTATGTGTCTCCATGCCTTCCATTCTGTCTTTAAAACTGCTCCCTTCCTATACATTAGGAAGATGAGGAGGGAATCATCCAGAGCTGCTCTTAAATCTGCTGAGGTCAAGTCTGAAAAGTTAGTGAAACTCCCTGATGTTTTTTTACCATCTGGGTCTGAAACTGTGGAGAGGGGGAAGGGAGGAGTTAGGAGAGACCCGAGCAGAAACCCTGAGTCTCAGGAGAGGCCAGAGGGCACCGCAGTGCCACCCCCCTTGGGCTCTGAGCCACAGAGAGGCAAATCCCAGACACATTCAGTAGCCAAATGTCACTTATACCCAAAGCAAATGCAGGAATATTCGTCTCCAAATATCTCTTGTTTTATTTTACACACACTGCCCATTCTCTGAGTGCAGAGGGGATCTGGGGTGACACAGTGTGCTGGGATTTGTCTTTGTCCCTCATCCTGTTTATGAAGGGAGGGTGTGGGATCCTCCAGAGAGGCTGCCTGGCCCCATTCCACTTCTCCCCTGCTTTACAGTCCAACTTCCACATGCACACAGCTGCAAAATTGGAGGAAGTGCATTTTGGGGCGGGGGTTGCAGGAACACAAAAAAGCCACAGCACTGCAGTGGGTAGTAAAGGAAAAAAGAAGCCATGAGGACTAGTGATAGGACACAAATTACCATAAGCCATCTAAGAAATGTTTAGTTTCCTCCTGAAACATGCCATAACACCAGTAAAAAAATGTTGCAATTCACACTGGAGCCAAAATTGCTTTCCCTTTCCAGGTTTGTTCCTCTGTTTCACTACATACTCACTAAACCTCACCTTTTCAAAAGACATTCAGCAAAAGGGGCCAGGCACTGGTGGGCTGCTTAATCATAAGAGACCATTGTGGGTCATTATCGTCACCCCTGTCAGAGCTGTGTCGTAATTGCTATGTTCCTGAGGTTAACAGCCATAACACTGTAAAAACAGCAAAACAAGCAAACAAACAAAAATCAGGGAAGCAGCAAACCGAAATAGCTCAGACCAGACAGTTTAATGTACCTTTGGCAATCGTTATCAAATACAGCTTTTTTAATTAGTATGGGATCTCTTCCATTTTTTGATCCACTCAGGGTTTTCCTTTTCACGCTTTGCCACACTCTCCCCACTTCACAACTCCCACCCTGGATAGCATCGAAATCACATCTGAAACCCTTTCAAATACTGGAAAAAGCCAAACTGGTCTATGCTGCAGGGTAAAATCGGAGACCATTTCCATGCCAAGAAAAAGCCAAAGAACTAGGCTTTGACTACGGAGGGAAAAACAGTATCAGATGCATTTTGCAAGCAGGAAATTGGTGCCCAATGCTGTCATTCTGATGCCTGAGACCCAGTTGTGTTAAAAGACTTTGCAAAGTTGTGCCTTACTTTATTCTGTTTCTCATCATGATATTCACACGGGACCAAGTGCTGAGAGAGCATCCCATTTTGTTCTGAAGCTCAGGAGGGACTCACTAATGCCATCCTCCCATCTGGCAGAAATAGGTCATGCAGCAGCCAGAGCTCCCAGTCCAAAGGGTTCTGTGTCCCTAGGCAAGGCCAGCAGCTTGGTGTATCAGGAGGCAGCATCATCCCAGGCACTTCCATCTGTACAGACTGGGAACCAGCAGCTGGCTGTATATAGGAAAAGTGGGTGAGTGGTGAAGCACCTGATATTTATGGCTTTGCAGCTTCTCATCCTCTCCTACAAGTCTGGGAGCAGTGACTGCAGGCTCTCCTGGACCCTGTGGCTGTGCCTAATTAGCTCAGCAGATGGGATAGCTTTGACCTCTCAGTTGGATAAGAGGTGACATTTGCATGGGAACACACAGACCTGGGTACATCTGGGCTTGTCTTCTTTCCAGCTCAGAAGTAGGACGGTTGCTCCTTTTTCTGTGTCCAGCGGGTTGGGATAAGAGCAGCAGCGTGCCTACAGCAGCATAAAGCTTCCAAAGGCTTGTGGGAACTGAGAGAGAGAGTTTATTGATAAATCAAAGGTGGTGTGGGGAGACAGGCCTCTGTTTTGCAGTAGGTTGGGCTCTGAGTGACCCCTATCAGCTCCTCAATCAGACAAATGCTATCACTGATGGTCAGGGACAGTCTGATGGGACTGATGTTTGGGAGGTAAATTACTCAGCAGGAAGGTGTTTGCTGCACACTGCAGAAGTGCTGATGTTCTGCTCAGAGGTCTCACTCAGCAGGGAAATCCTTTTTCTCTGCCACTGCCTTAAGGTGCTTGATATCACAGGGACTGTTCTCAAGCAGCTCCTGCTAATGATCATTAAACAGGGCAGGGACAGGATGCTCCATTGTGGCAGATCATAGAATCACAGAACAATTTGGGTTGGAAGGGACCTTTAAAGGTCATCTAAGATGTGGTCTCAAAGTATTAAGTGAAGTCTCATGATCTTCCTTCTCAGTGTCTCTGGAGTTGGTGTCTCATGTGGCAGCAGAACAAAAGCTGGGAGCAAAGGCAGCTTCTGCACCGCTTCTCCTGTCCCTTTGCTGTTGAATTCCCAAGTGAAGATGCATTAAGTGTTCCCTAAGTAGAACAAGGCTTGCGTATCAAGTCTAGAAAGACCTTTCCTAGTATGTGGCAGGCTGCTAAGTACCAGTTCTTTAATCAGCTTAAGGCGAAATATTTTGATGCATTTTCTTCCATTTCCAGTTATTTTAGGGCTTACCTGGATGGTGATGTTAGGGTAGGAATGTACTGTACAGCCTGGGTATCCCTGTACATGCATCTCTTCCCACATTCTGAATATGCCTTCACAAGAGGATCCTTCCAGTCTGGGAACAGAGACACATTCTCTGTCACCTTCTGGCCCACTGACTTTCCCTCAAAGTCACTCGTTTAGCCTGTCCCTGGATCGGGGCAGTGCCCCAAAGTCTGCAGCCACCTTTGCCACTGTCCCCAGCTGATAGAGGGGGTTACTACTTTGGTGCCTCTGGCTTTCTGGACACCTTGGCTCTCAGACCACCTTTCTCCCCACTGTTTCGGAACCCAGCTCCATATAGGACCTGCTGGCACATGATACCTGGACATAAGTGCTATTCCGGTACCTTAAAGTGCAGGATGTACCAGGAAGGGTCTGTGCTTTGTGCCTTCTCATATCATCATTGAACACCTCCAACTGAGAGAAGGAAGCCTCTACCTTCCCTTCTGCTAATACCCTTGAAGCATGTATGTGGTGTGATCAGCCCTCCCTTTGGCCTTAATCACTTTCTCACAGCCTATATAATTAAATTCCATCAGGTAATGCATCTAATTTTTGAGGAGCTCCCAAAAAACAAAAGCCAGTTCAGTAGCAGGCAAACAGAACAAATTAATTAGAAGGGAAGTATTAGGCTGTCTCTAAATTAGATCAGCAAATCTCCAACAGAAGCAGCATAGCTTGACTGGCAATGATGCTGTTGACTTCCAGAGCAGCTGCTCAGTTCCAGAGATTGCATGCAGCATTCAGGAACACAGCATCACTAGAAAGTGGATTAGGCTTGGAGGAACCTATGCTAAAAGGCACTCCAGGGCACAATTTCAAAGCACAACACAAGGAATTGGTGGCCTTGTGTCTCTCATTAAAGATGGTACAAGCTGTGCCATTAGATTGCTTCGCTGTACTGTGAGAATGACTCCCTGTCATATTCCTGCACATCTAACCCCAAGAAAGTGGATGCTACTTGAGTGTAGAGCTTTGTGTAGTGCTTTTTACCAACATTCCTCCCAGATAGGGAGTTCTCTCTCAGTAAGCACTGGAATTATCATATAAAACCAGAAGCCACTCTTTATAAGCATTAAACAAGTAAACAGACAGCACCAGTGCAACTTACAGCTACCTCTAGGAATCTGCAGTCCCTGGGAATTGTCTGTACAGCCTCCTCTTAGGCAACAGAATGAGGATGTGGCTTGTGCTGGGAGCTGTGGAAAGGGACTTCCACGCCAAGAGTTGAACATGTCGTAGAATCATAGAATCATTCAGGTTGGAGTTCATCAAGTCCAACCATCTGCCCGACTCTACAAGTTCTCCCCTACACTAGATCCCTCAAAACCACATCCAATCTACTCTTAAACACAGTCAGGGATGGGGACTCCACCCTCTCCCTGGGCAGCTGATTCCACTGACTGACCACTCTGCCTGTGAAGAATTTTTTTCTAATGTCCAGCCTAACCCTGCCCTGCTGCAGCTTGCAGCCATTCCCTCTTGTTCTATTGCTAATTGTCCTTGAGAAGAGACCAGCACCAACCTCTCTACAATGCCCTTTCAAGTAGTTGTAGAGAGTGATGAGGTCTCCCCTCAGCCTCCTCTTCTGTAATCTAAACAGTCCCAGCTCCCTCAATTGTTCCTCATAACATTTATTCTCCAGGCCCTTTACCAGTCTTGTTGCCCTCCTCTGCACTCGCTCCAGCCCCTCCAGATCTCTCGTGTGCTGAGGTGCCCAGAACTGGACACCAGACTCAAGGTGTGGCCTCCCCAGTGCTGAGCACAGGGGGACAATCACCTCCCTACTGCTGCTGGTCACGCTATTTTTTATGCAAGCCAGGATGCCCTTGGCCTTGTTGGCCACCTGGGCACACTACTGGCTTATATTCAGCCGCTTGTCACCCAGCACCCCCAGGTCCTTTTCTGCCAGGCAGCTCCAGCCACACTGCCCCCAGCCTGTAGCCATCTATGGGGTTGTTGTGGCCCAAGTGCAGGACCTGGCACTTGGTCTTGTTGAAGGCCATGCCATGGCCATGGCCCCCTCTCCTCACCCAGGTTGGACAGCCCCAGCACAGACAGAGCCTACCTTTTCAGCATACACACCCTTTTCATTGTGCAGTGAGGACCATGTCGAGAAAACAAAACCAAAAACACTCTGCTGTGTCAGCATTAGGTTCATGATTGGACTTAATGACCCTAAAGGTTCCTTCCAACCTGGACAACTCTATTATTCTATGTATCCTGCCCTCACACGTGGCAAAAATCACAGAATCACAGCATGGCAGGGTTTGGAAAGGACCTCTGGAAATCACCTCATCCAGCCCCTTGCCAAAGCTGGGTCACCCAAAGCAGGTTCACAGGAACGTGTTCAGGTGTGTTTTGAATGTCTCCAGAGACAGACTCCACCACCTCTCTGGGCAGCCTGTTCCTAGGCTCTGGTATCCTAAAGGGAAAGAAGCTCCTCCTCATGCTTAGATGGAACTTCCTATGTTCAAGTTTGTTCCCATTTCCTTGTCCTGTCACTGGACACCACTGAAAAAAGACTGTCCCTTTCCTCCTGGCTTCCCACCTTTAAGTATTTATAGGTGGTGATCAGCTCCTCCCTCAGTCTTCTCCAGACTAACAGATCTCTGGTTGTTAATGCACCTGCAGCTCTACCAAATATTCACTTCTCCCCATTTTCCCTGCTGGAAGGCACCTGCTGGGCTTATGAGCTTTCTCCATGTGTCTGCTTTGCGGATGCTCTGCTGAAGGCTCAAGGCATCTCCAGATGGCCCCCACTGGTGCAGCTGGCCGTAGCCATGGTCCTGCAATTCCATTGCAGCATTGCTGCTGACAGGAGCACAGCAGGAGGGCTGAGAGCCAACAGTAGAGAGATTAATAAACAGGCAACTACTAATGATGCCTGTACTGAATCCTCTGGCTTGCTTGCCTCCTGTTATACAGAACGGAAAGCAGGAGCAGCAGCAGAGTTTCGTGACAGAGCCGTATCAGACCGGGAGTCTATAGGAACTTGCTGTCCTCCTTGTGTATAATGTACCGTGTCATTCACCATTCTCCTTTTACCCAGACCCCATGGCTTTACAAGCACCGTTGAATTTGGAAAAGATCCAGGAAAAAGAAACAAGTTGGTCTCGCTATAGCCATACCCTGCACAGACAGGAGCAGGTTAAAGGGCCTTCTTACATGTGTGAGGGCTGCTGAATACCAGTACGAAAATCAGCTCTGGGGCTCCATGGGAGAGGACAGGTCGGGGTGTAGGAAGCAGAGCACCTTTGAGGGGCAGTCTACATGCGTGTTTACACTCGAGGCAGACACATCCCCTGGTGTGTGAGCGTGGGAATGTTCTCAGCCTGCTGTGAATTCATGGGCCAGGCACACAAGCAGAGGGCAAGTGCCTGGAGCTGTTTTCCTTTCCTCGTCTACCTGGGGAAAGTGGAGTGCTTCATCACTTCTGCTACTTAGTCAACCACTGTTGTGCCCCCGGCCCTGACCCCATAAATTCTCCTTGTTTCCATTTCCAGTAAAGTCCCTCAGTAAGTTGTATACGATCACATCTTTCAAGTGAAGGTTTTCTCCCCGTCTTAAAGAAAACCAAAAACACACAAAACCCCCCAAATTTTAATAACAGATGCTCATTCTTGAATGACAAACATGTTTTTACATCCTCTGCCCTTTCTGTTTCTGTTGATAAGACCAGGCCCTTCAGAAGGTTACTAAGGCTAAGACGTGTATACAATCATTTCCTCTCCTTTTATCCCCTGTCTCTTGGAGATTTCCTGAGCTCATGAGCTTTAAGGATTCAGCTCTTCAGAGTTAAATGAGACAGCAGCAGGTATATTTCTTTTTACTGCCCTACCCAGAGGAAAAAAATTAGTCATCATCATCCTTTTCCCCTGAAAGTCATTGTGCAATGTGCAGGCTGCATTGTTAATGTATACGTGGACCATGTATTTCTAAAAATCCTCTGTGTTGAGAAGTAACTTCATAAGCCAAATACATTTGGGGACTGTACCTGAAGTTTTGTATCTTCTTTATTTAAGAAGGTTATCGTAAACGCAGACATTGCTGAAATTAATATCCTCCTATGAAATTAAAACTGCTGTTTTACAGTCAGTGAAGCATGCAAGCATAAACCAGTTTCACTTAGTTATCTCAAAAGATGTTATTACTTGGAAATTAAGGGCTGAAGTTGCAGAAGTCCACGCAACACAAAACCCAAACACAGGACTAAAACGTCTTGCAGTTTAATTCGAAGATTTAGTCCAAAACTTTCCACTTTCAGTATAATATTGTAACGGCGTATTCATTTCCCTTGCAGAAGCGGGTTTCTCTGGTGTACGGGTTCTTGACATGATTTTCAGAGCACCTATTGTCACAGAGCAGTAACTCTTTCCTGCTGCTTCCACTTGCAAAATCAGATTACAGAGAATTGGAAGATCACTCGACACTTCCCTCGGGTTATTTTTCCATGTAGGTAATTGCTACTGTTCCCATGGGAAGGCTGCGAAAGTCTGGTTCGAGAAAGAGGACCTGTAGGAAATACAGCACAGCATAACTGTGGCTGAAAGTAGAGGTGGCCCCTGTGATCTCCAATATAAAATGAGTCAAAACATCCATATTGTCACAGAATCACAGACTGGCAGGGGTTGGAAGGGACCTTTGGAGACCATCCAGTCCAACCCGCTGCCAGAACAGGGTCACCCAGAACAGGTTGGACGTGAACACATTGAGGCAGGTTTTTAATATCACCAGAGAAGAAGACTCCACCACCTCTCTGGGAAGCCTTCTTCAAGGCTCTGCCACCCTTACATTCAGATGGATTTTGCCATCTTTGTGCCTGTTGTCCCTTATCCTGTCACCAAGCACTACTGAGAAGAGCCTGTCCCTATCCTCTCGCCACCCACCCTGTAAATACTACTCAACATTGATGAGATCCCCTCTCAGTCTGATCTTCTCCAGGCTGAACAGCCCCAGATCTCTCAGCCTTTCCTCAGCAGAGAGATGCTCCAGTCCCTCGATCATCTTCATAGCCCTTGTTAGATTCTCTCCAGTAGTTCTGTGTCTTTCTCAAACTGGGGAGCCCAGAACTGGACACAGTGCTCCAGATGTGCCCTCACCAGGGCAGGGCAGAGCAGAGGGGCAGGATAACCTCCCTTGACCTGCTGGCCATACTCTTTTTAATGGACCCCAGGAAGCCATTGGTCTTTTTGGCTACAAGGGCACATTGCTGGCTCGTGGTCATCCTGCTGTCCTCCAGGACTCCCAGGTCTTTGTCCTCAGAGTTGCTCTCCAGCAGATCAGACCCTAACCTTTCCTGGTGCGGGGGGTTATTCCCCCGCAAGGTGCAGGACCCTTCACTTACCCTTGTTGAATTTCATCAGGTTCCTCTCTGCCCAGCTCTCCAGCCTATCCAGGTCTTGCTGAATGGCAGCACGGTCTTCTGCTGTGTCAGCCACCCCTCCCAGTTTTGTATTGTTAGCAAATGTGCTGAGTGTACATCCTGTCCCCTCGTCCAGGTCGTTGATGAGTATGTTGAACACAACTGGTCCCAGTATTGGCTGCTGGGGAACACTGCTGGTTACGGGCCTCCAATTGGACTCTTCACCGCTGATCACAACCCTCTGAGCTCTGCCATTCACCCAGTTCTCCATCCACCTCACTGTCCACTCATCTAACCCAAGTAAATATCCAGCTCTGTCTTGTTCGTACCCTGGCCACTGAAAGCAAGCCAAAACGCTTTAGAGAGGTAATGTGAAAAGTGAATTGTATAAATAATTCAGGAGCAGTTGTCCCAGGTCAGAACAGGACCGTGAATCAGGAGGACATGTATTCATCTGTGCAAGCTCTTGGTTATTTGCCACTGTAGAGGTTGCCATCAATCCTTCATTATTTCTATTTTCTATATGAATTACCAGTGTATGTGACTGGTGACGCTTCAGAGGTACAGCATTCCACTCAAAATCCTACACAGCTTCAGGGACCTCACCTTGTATGTGGAGCTGGAAGTGTGTTGTTATTTAATGTTTTATGAACATTAAGTGAAAGCGCTCCATCCAGTTCCAACAGTACTGGTGCTAATAGTTCAAAT
Organism: Jacana jacana; assembly: GCA_013400555.1. Classification (NCBI taxonomy): domain Eukaryota; kingdom Metazoa; phylum Chordata; class Aves; order Charadriiformes; family Jacanidae; genus Jacana; species Jacana jacana. The sequence goes on along the minus strand of VZTM01034097.1, from coordinate 118,622 downwards.
TAGTACAGAAAGACCCAGTCATTCTGCCCTTAAAATAGATACCTAACACTTACTAATGTTTGCCTTGGGTCTCTGGTGTTGTGCCCACTCTTCCCATGTCTCTCTGGTTTGGTCATCAGTTTGTCACTGGGGTCAACCTGGCTTTGCCAAGTTGTTGCCACAGGCCGGTCCCAGAGCAGAGCCAGCCTGGGGTGAGTGACAGATGCTGTGTCGCTATTGCAGCTCAAATAAACCAAGAGCAACTCAGGTCCAGGCAAGCCCAGATCCCATGCTGTCAGGTCAGTACAAACCCTGGGGATTTCCCCTGGTAATAGCAAAAGTTGTATATTATTAGGCTACAACAGCAACACCCCTTAGACACTGGAGGGCAAACACCCAGCAGCCCACAGAGCCAGGCATTTAACCAGCCACCACGTCTGTGATGCTAAAGAAAGACAGTAGAGATGATGGTTGGTTTGATGATGGTTCCTCTCCCACTGTCCTGCCACACCCCAGCAAGGGCTGTTGGGTAGTTGAAAATGGGGAGGATTGCCAAAGACCAGCCACCTCCTGACAGACCAGCAGAGATTCATGCACTGAAACCTGAGAGGGATTCAGTCCTTCCAGAGGTGGGACTGGGTTTAATTTCTGGATGTCACCAAATTTCCCTTGTTCACAGCATGAGGGGATCTGGGGGCAACCACACTCCCTGTAAATGTGAGCACTCACTTATTGGTGCAAAATGGATAAAGGATGGCCGGGACCAGAAAAGCCATAGACTGGTGTGTAGGTGCTTGCCAGGTAGGAAGGGGCATAGCCTTGAACGCTTGTTGGCAAGGAGAGAAATTAAAGCTGCTTTTTCAAGAGCTGGGTGAGCAGGCTAACCTCTAAACTAGATAAAGGTGTACACACATTACTGGGAAAACCTGCAGTGCTTAATCGTGACTGATATTCTCCATATCGAATAGTTTAAATCAACCTGCAGTAATTGTGTCCTTGCTGCGGAATTCAGTAGGATGATAAACCAGTCCTGAGTCTCTGTTATGTTTCCCTGGGAGGATGTTATGTGGTAAGCATGAATGTGCGAGCAACAGGCACAAGCTGGACCCTAGGAAGTTCCATTCATATATGAGAAAGAACTTGTTTGGGGTGAGGGTGGCAGAGCCCTGGCAGAGGCTGCCCAGGGAGGGTGTGGAGTCCCTTTCTCTGGAGATTTTCAAGCCCCACCTGGATGCAGCCCTGAGTGATGTGCTCTGGGCAACCCTGCTGTAGCAGGGGAATTGGACTACATGATCTCTAGAGGTTCCTTCCAACTCCCACAATTCCATGATCCTGTGATTCTCTGTGTTTTGCCTGATGGCATTGCTATAAATTGCACATATGCAGTTCTGGGTTAATGGTTGGGCTTGATGATCTTAAAGGTCTCTTCCAACCACAACAATTCTATGGCTCAATTCTATGATGAGAAGAGGTACTTATCCTCAAGGGAAAAGAGTCAGAGTCTCTTTTCCTTCCTTCTTTCTTTTCTTGTGAAGAAGAACAGCTTCAGCAAAGGGAATAGGGGATACAGTAATCTGGGAAACCTGTTTGTGTGAGCCTCTCCTCCCTGACTGCAAAAAGGGCAGCATCCATGGGTTCTCTTCCCTTACTGCACTGCAGAGGAAAGGAATGTCCTCTCTTGGCTTTTGGGAGCTTAAATGTTTGCTCTTTGTGGAGCTTCAAGACAGGCGTGTGTAACCTGTGCTGCGGCTGTACGGTGATGAGGAGCAGCCCACTGGAGCAGAGCTGTTTCCCAAACAAACCAGGTACTTCAGTAGTTTCCTGAAGACCAGCACATGCATTTGGAGGCTTGGAGAGGTGCTGTACTTCATCCTCCTATCCATTTAACCCTCTCACTTGAAAGTGTTTTTATTTGGACACCTCAGCAGAATATGAGCTCATCACTGTATTTCTGTCATCCCCAATAGATGTTGCTGGGGAGACCCTCTAGCGTGGCAGTCCTGGGCTTTACTTTCATGTAGTCATTTTTTCAAGTTGGCAGAACCTAAAAATGATGTTTCTTGTAGCCTCTTACAGCTTGCAGGGGGGTTGCAAAGGTTAACCCTTAAGAGTTAACTAATTAAGGAAAGGAGAAGTTCCCTTGGTCACCACCATGAGGAAAGCCAGCACAGATTTTAGTTTCACTTTCGCTTTCTTTTCAAATGCCAGAAACCCACAGGTGTATGACCTGGACTCAGGATGCTCACTGTGCTGATTTGGCTTCAGCTGCTGGGCAGACATTGGGCATATTATTGGCAAGGTTACGAATTTGGACAGGCACAAACCTGGTGCCAAGGAACTGGTCCTCATTCTTTGCCATATCATGGGAAGCCTTCCAGTATGTGTCATTTTCCATAAAGCCCAGTTACTGGGCAATAATTTTACTTGAGAGCTCCAGTATTCAGTTGTGAGTAGGAAGCTTTTACCTGTCCCGGCCGCAAAGAAGACTGGAAGGTGTGAAGCAGATGCACTCTGAAAGCTGATAAAGCAGAAGTCAAATCAAAAGGAAGATAAAATAAATCAAAGGAAATAAATCAAAAGGTAAAATAAGGATCTCCCAGCATTCAGGTTGAAATGGTTGGCCACCAGTGTGGTTTAAGCTACGAGATATCTTCACGGCGTAGAACACTCTATTCCCTGCACTGATTGGGACACACCTGGTCCACGTCTGCCTGTGCAATGCTGACAGCCACACTAAGAACCACTGAACTCTTCCCACTCGCTTTTTTTTTTGGATACATTTGCATGTTCAGGACAGGCAGTGATCCCAGAAACACGGTATTAAACCAGAAAAAACAACTCTGCCGCGACCCTTACTGTGCCTTCATTCTGACAAGCATGAGAGGTGCCAGCTGGCTTCTCTTTGTTTGGGGTTGTTTTTTTAAGACAATGGTAATGTTTCAAAGATGTCCCTTGGGTTCTCCTTCTTATCATTGCCATCTCTGCTAAGATGCCAAGATATTCTACCTGTCTGCAGACACTTCCCTCACTGGTGTAGCCCACAGCCGGGTCTAACACCCACCAATTTCTGCAATTAGGCTTTCCTTAAGTAAGGGTTGGTTGGTTGGGCGCTTGCTGACTGCCCTGGGCAGCTCTGACCCCAAGAATTCCTCATTTTGGGTCCAGAGCCGAGCCTGCCCTTGCATTCAAAGATGGTTTTGTTTGACAAGACACACAGGGGGGTGCAGAACAGTCTGCCCTGCCCCCTGCTCAGCAAACACCTTACAGCTCTTTTGCCAGCTCATGCCCATTGTCGCCGTCTGTTGATATGTGTAAAATAACTCCAAAAGAATCACTTCAGCAGAAATGAGCTGCATCAGAGGCAGGAGGACTGTGGGATTTTTTATGCCATGAAAAGAGTATTTTTCTTTCCCACAAAGATCTTCCTGAGAGTAATGTTTGTGAGTAATAATGTCAGGAGTTTGGATGTAGAGTCTCTGCGCTGGGCGTAGAGCTTTTTTCTGAGGAAATTTGTGATAAGGGTGAGGTCAGAATCCAGAATGCATCATGCAAAAGGCTGTCCACGACAGTCCCTGCCTGCCCTTCCTGGGGTGATGTAATCTGTGCTCAGTAATAACGTTTCCGAGAGGTGGATAACAGCATTTTAGTTCAGCTCTAATAATTCTGTTAAATCAGAGCTGGGGTTGTAATTGCTGTTTGTGACTGGGTTTGTTCCATATGTGTGTTATGCAGGATGCCATTGTAATGAAATGTTCCCTCTTTGAGCTGTAAGCCCTAAAGAATATGCCTTTATTCTGTGCCAGGCAAAACACTCATCTGCTCTCTGCCTTTGCTGTGCCTTGCAACCAAGGGAGGGCATGGGGGGGTGGAAAGCCATGTTTCACCTTGTTTCAATTTTTTTCTGGAAATTTTAAGTTGTGTAAGTGTTAGTCTTCCTTTGCTTTAGTAACACAGAGACTTCTAGAATCCAGTTCATTTTTTTTAATGAAAAAGCCTACGAGCTTGTGTGCATCTGAGGGTTCACGTGCATTAGAGCATCAGGGGAAGAGTTGAAATGGGAACGGGGAGTGAGAGAGCAGGAAAAGCCTCTTCCAGGGAGAACAGCACGGTGCTCGGAAGCCACATTTTCAATTTTACCCTAACCATTGGAAATAGATGTTAGAGATGCAAATGAGGGAATAGGGTGCACTATCAGCAAGTTTGCTGATGACACCGAACTGGGGGAGTGGCTGACAGGCCAGAAGGATGTGCTGGCATCCAGAGAGACCTGGAGAGGCTGGAGAGTTGGGCAGGGAGAAATTGAATGAGATAGAACAAGGACAAGTGTAGAGTCTGGCATCTGGGCAAGAACAACCCCAGGTACCAGTATAGGTTGGGAAAGGGACCCGGGGATCCTGGTGGACAGCAGGATGACCATGAGCCAGCACTGTGCCCTCATGGCCAAGAAGGCCAATGGCATCCTGGGGTGTATTAGAAGCGGGGTGGTTAGTAGATCATGAGAGGTTCTCCTCCCCCTCTACTCTGCCCTGTGAGACCCCATCTGGAATATGGTGTCCAGTTCTGGGCCCATCAGTTCCAGAAGGACAGGGAACTGCTGGAGAGAGTCCAGGGCAGGGCTACCAAGATGATGAAGGGAGTGGAGCATCTCCCATAGGAGGAAAGACTGAGGTAGCTGGGTCTCTTGAGCTTGGAGAAGAGGAGATTGAGGGGTGACCTCATGAATGTTGATAACTATGGAAAGGGTGAGTGTCAGGAGGATGGAGCCAGGCTCTTCTCAGTGACATCCAATGACAGGACAAGGGGCAATGGGTGCAAGCTGGAACAGAGGAGATTCCAGTTAAATATGAGGAAAAACTTCACAGTGAGGGTGAGGGAACCCTGGCAGGGGCTGCCCAGGGAGGTGGTGGAGTCTCCTTCTCTGGAGACATTCTAAACCTGCCTGGAGGTGTTCCTGTGTGACCTGCTCTGGGTGTTCCTGCTCCAGCAGGGGATTGGACTGGAGGAGCTTTCAAGGTCCCTTCCAATCCCTGAGATTCTGGGATTCTGTGATACTGTATTAAAAGATACCATGATTGGGTGCACGGGGTGGTTGCTTTGCTTTGGAAGTGCTGCGTGCTGCAAGAGTCTGTTGTACCCAAATCTGGCACTTTTCACTCAGAGGCGGCCAGGGCTCTGCGGACAGGGATGCAGTGGTGCCAGGAGGGGACACCACCACTCTGCTGGCTAAATGGGTGATGGTCAAGCAAAGACCCTGGTTGTGATCTCCCACAGCTAGCCCCAGAGAGAGTTAGGTGGGTAGGACACCTGGCTATGGAAAACTGGCAGGCAGCAGCTCACTTCACGCAAAGCAGGAGCTGTAAAAGCAGGAAAGTGTGTGCTGGGAGCAGGGGGATGCGAGTGTGCCGGGCTGCGCTGCCTTGACTTGCTCACAACAATGATCTGACTTCATTTAGGTCTCTGGTGCTGCCTGTGGGTCCCAGGTTTCAGCTTCCTGGTGGCTGCATCCCACAAAGTATCTTGGGTGATCTCCCAGTGCAATGCAACACCAGAAGGCAGCTTTGCTCTGATCTCATGTGGACATCAAGAGATAGAACAAGAGGAAATGGCCTCAAATTGTGCCCAGGGGAGGTTTAGAATGGATATCTGGAAAATTTTCTTCACCAAAAGGGTTATCAAACATTGGAAGAAGCTGCCCAGAGAAGTGGTGGAATCACTGTCCATGGAGACATTTAAAAGCCAGGCCAAAGTGGTGCTGAGGGACATGGGTTAGTGTTGGTTATGTCAGTGTTGGGTTGATGGGTGGACTCAGGGATCTGAAAGGTCCCTTACTACCCAGACAATTCTATTAGTCTGTTGGGGAGGAGGGAGACCAATATGAAACACGCCTCTAGATGGCAGGTACAAGATAGCCATCAACCTGTCCCCACCTCATTCACACAGCCAATCTAGCCCAAAGATCTCCATTTTATTGTTTGCTGGGGGTTCTGCAAGAGCAGGGTGCCTCCACCCTGGTCCCCTGGGTGCCAGGGACTGCTCTGCCAGGGACTGCTTCACCCAGCCCCACCTAACCTTCACTACCAGCCTCCAGGCAACCTTGTGGGGTTTCTGAGAGGTCTTTTCTATCTGGAAGGGCAGTGTCAGTTTGTCTGGTTGTTGACTGGCAACAAAAATCCCAAAAGTCTGAAACAAAATGAAAATCGGTCCATTTGTGCTCGTTTTTCAAGGAATTGGGCGATTTTTAGCTCTCTCACCATAGAGTAGAGGGAAACACCCAGCTTCAGCCTACTAAAAGTGAACACTTTGGGTGAGTTCCAGGGGCTCCTTCTTAGCCCACAGGACAGGCACCTCCATCAGCAGCTCAGCTCATGGCTGCATTGACCCTTGATCTTCATTAGCTCTGCTGTGGCTACCAAGCACATGCATTTTGGCAAGGGACAAGGGAGCATTCACTGCCAGCATGAAACATCTCAGTCAAACAGTGATTACGAAAAAGTGCCTTTGAAAACAGCACCTGAGCTTGGCCCACCAGCAGCCCCCAAGGCATTTCCAAATGTAAGAGCCTTTTACCAGTGTTTTTACACTGCAAAGCCAAGAGAAATTATCACAAGTGAGCAAGAATGAAAACCATATAAAATAAACACGGCGTCCTAGAATGTATCTGTGAAAAGGCCAAACTCCTTCTACTTGAAGTCAAGAAATTCAAGTTTCTCCTGGGAAAGCATAACTCCTGTTCAAATGCTAATGGGTTGTTAACACAGGAATGTTTTAATTTAACTACAATAAGAAGGGGCAGAGGAAGGTTCAGAGAGCAAATGGCTGGTGAACCATCTTCAACATGCCAGTAAATATTTGCCTTTTTATTTTATATACTTCCCCTTCTTGATCTCTGTCTTGAACAGATCCTCCAAAGGGACATATAAAAGACAGCTGATTTCAGCTAGAGGTAATAGCACGTATTTATGTGGTTTTCTTATCCTCGTTTAAAATGGCAAATTTATGGCACTGAGTGTCAGTCACCAAGAGCAGGTGGCCCTGAGAGCATAGAAATTGATGGTATATGAGTAAAAATTGGCTTACTGGAAAGAAAAAAGGCAGCACATTTTAGAAAAGCGGTAGAGAGAAAGAAAGCAAATTAGGTGTTGCAGGCACAAGCCATCTCTGCGGGCTCTCAGGACAAGAACAAATATCTCATGAAGCAAAAATATCTTTCCAGGGACTCAGAGGCAAAGGTCTGCCACCCTTTTCCAGGAAGACAGCAGCCAGAGATTAGGTAGGAAGAGAGACGAGAGCAAGAGCCCATGATCTTTCCTGTGGAAGCAGAAAAACCTTTTTTTCTGGGAACTCTCTTCTCAGCCAATTTATGGGTGGGTGCGTCCAAAGATGAAGGTTTTTGCTACCACCTCGCATTACTATAACTCTAAGAAGAAAGCTGTCTTACTGCTCACGCTCTGAAACCTGTAAAAACACGTTATATATGTGTTTTGAGACATTTACAAGGACCACTCGACAGACCTTGACCAGAAAAAAAAAGTGAGTGGGCTGCTTTTTCTATTAGATAGGAATAAACATTGGTCAGAAGGCTCAGAATCTTCTGCCTGCCTCCTCTGAGGATCTCCAACAAGCTCATGCCAGGGCAACGTCTGTGCCAGGCTCTCCTGGCCAGATGGTTGCTGGTGTCCCCCCTGAATGGGGAGTTGTGTTTGGAACCTTCTCAGATTCACTGCTGGACAAAACAGTGAGACATTTTGGGACAAATTAGACCTTGGTGGTGGTGGTGTGTGTGCTTCCCCTCAGTGAACTCATCTGAAAGGTGGACTCTGATGACAACAGTAATGACCTGCAAAATCAGGAGCAGCCACCATGATACTGGGGTGAGAATGACTGGCTGAAAAGGAAAAAAGGAAAAGTTTACAGACTGATGAGATGGCATAGTCTCTGTTCCTGTTAGTTCTCACAAGAGTCTTAAAGTGTAGGAGAACAATCAGTGTTTGGCCACAGTGTTTGAAAAATAGTTCAGGGCTGCACCACCTGCCAATGGGAGCCAGCCAGAACATGGCCCCGGGCTGTATGTCCACCTGCATCCCTGGTACCCACTTGGTCCTCCCTGTAGCTCCTGGCTCAGCTCTCCTGTTCGATTACCATGTGCTGGACCATCTCTCAGCTGCCAGGTCTCAGAGGGACAGGGAAGCATCATCAGCTTGTGGTGAAAAACATGGAGGAGATAGACACTCAATAGGGAGGGAGATGCAATCTCAGCCTCTGAGGCTCCCCCTGAATCTTATCTTTGCCTCTTTCTAAAATAAAAGGAATAGGAAAATTAACAACGTGAAAATGGGATGAGTTAATAAAGAGCATCTGAAAATTCATCTGTGTCCTCCTTTCAGAGCTTTGCATGGTAACAGGGAGGCAGAGAGGTTTTGTCTTTGTTAATATATTTAAAAGCTGTGTGTCTCCTGAACCTACTCTGTTGTCATGGTCTGAGAAAGCTCCTAAGAAGTGTTCTGCAGAAAACTATTGCACTTAAGAAGCTATCCAGGGATGCCATTCAAGAACAAGAGCATATCAAACCTAAAAGGCAAAGTTTGCTGTTGTACTGTCACTGGGGACTTGGTTCCAGCCTGGCCCAGAGTGATATTTGCACCTTTGTTTTTGTGCTGAGGCAAAATCTCTACCAAAGGAACATGAATCCTGTCAGGGCTGGAACTGGGAAGAATCAAAGCCACATCTCTTCTGATTTCCTTTAGCTCCTTAGTCTTGAAGGTTTATGTGAGCCCAGGTCCTTGGGAGTGCTGCTCCTGACAAACCTGACCCAGGGATGGCCAAATTTCCCAGAGATTGGGGTGTTTGGTTTGGCATGTAAGTGGTTCCCCTATCAGAATCTGTTCATTCCTTGGCAGATGTTAAAATATGTAATCATTATTCTTTGTAAATCTTTGCCAGTAAAGCAATAAGACTTTGATGCTGCTATAGCAACATATTTGAGCAACCTGGTCTGGTGGGAGGTGTCCCTGACCAGGGCAAGGGGTTGGAACTTGCTGGTCTTTAAGGTCCCTTCCAACCCAAACTGTTCTGATTCTATGGTTTACTTTTTCTTCTCTTTGAAACAGATTAGTGTCCATCTCTTGACAGCATGTGAGCCCCTGGCTGTGACTACTTTATATTGTGGTAGTGTGTAAAGGCCACAGGCTGAAGGTGGAAACCATGATTCATGGGTGGGCATTCTGTAGCTATTACATTCCATTATAGCCTCAGCTTGCCATTAATAATGTAACCGTGTGCTGGTTGGCACTGATATGAGGGTGACAGTGGGGCTGTATAGCATGTATATGTATATAGGCACACACTGAATAATGGTTTCTGTTGTTTTTTTCCTCGACAGGTCACTATGGAAAGGATATTTATCGAAGTGGAGGGCCAGATCTCCATAATTTCATCTCCTCCGGGTTTGTCACATTAGGAAGAGGACACACGAAGGGTACAGTGGAAACAATTTTTTGCTAAATAAAAAAAAAAAAAAGATTGTTTTAAATAAAAAAAAAAAAAAGCTATAACTCAGAAGCTGGGTTCTAAGTCTATGAGATAGCAGTATTGGACTGCAGTCAGTAGATTTAGTCTGGCAAATACTGCTGCAGGTAAAATACTGTGCTCCTGGCAGAACTTTTTAAATCCTAGCAAGGGAGATGGTGGGAGAGTGTAGGGTCAGACAGCTGGGCTCCGGGCTCCGCTCTGACTTTGCAGTTCAACAATTTATACTGCTTTGTGTTTTCCTGGGTGCATGGTCACCAACCACCACTGTGCTGCTGTACTTCTAAAGGGCCGGGGAAGGAGCGTAACGCTGTCCCGGGGCAGGCAGGTAACACTGCAAGAGTGCGTTTGTGCATTTATTTTGTTTGACTTTGGGCTTTTTCTTTCTTGGGTTTTTTTTTTGGTTGGTTGGTTGGTTGGGTTTTTTTGGGGGGGAAGTGTGCATTATGAGTATTTTATAAAATGATTTCTTTTTAGGTCCTAAAACATATATTTTTTTTTGTGTTCATACAATGTGATATAATGTACAAACATGAAAACACAAAAATATACATATACTGCTTTGTGTACGTTCTGTGTATATGTACTGTATATAAAATATATGTTGAGAGACAGTTGTAGCTATATTAGACAAGTAACCGTATGTCCCAGGAGTTGTGGTGACAGAGAAGCTGTGAGATCTTGACCCACAGTAGCTGGTCACCAAAACCCCAGGTGAATGTTTGTTTTATGACGCTGTTGCCTGTTTGGTCAGTTTTTTAATAGCGTACGGTGAGACTTACATTTGGAGCATCTTTCTGTTGGGACCCATGCCCTGGCTGAGCCGTACTGGCCCGCTGGCAGTGGGTTGCCACACGGGGAGCCATGCCAGTGCTCGTCTGGTTTTGTGTCCTCCTGACGCCTTGAGACTGCTGTACATTTATATAGACGCAATGTACGTGGAGATACCTATATAGCCACAATGTACTGTATGTGGAGATGTGTCCATGTGCTCTCTTGGTCGAATGCACCTGTGTTGTTTCTGTGGATGACCGTGACTCACAAATTATTAAAAGACCTTTTTTCTTTTTTTTTTTTTTTCCTTTTTTTCCTCTTTTTCGTACGTTTTCCTGCACTTTTTCAAATTCTCCACGAGTGTCATCCAAAGCAGTGTTGGTCCTGTAGAACTGTCAGAGAAGAAACAAATATATGTATATTGTCTGTGTATGTCTGTGTGTGCTTAAATAAAGTTTACTGAGGCTGAGGCAGCACCCGTGGGACTTGTAATACAATACCCGGCAATTCCAGGCACTGCACCTCTGGAGGAAAGCAAAGAAAACCACCACGGACCTTCAGGTGGGCTGGGAACTGAAGTGGTTCAAGGAAGGACCCGTGGATGACATTTCACACAAGGTCTCCTGTTCTTCTTCCCCCATCTCCAGAAGGAGTTTTGCAGTCATATCCTATCACACCAGGCCTGACAGTATATTTAGGGTGAGGTGCCCCAGTAGAGGCCTGGTCTACAGAGTGGTGTGTCCTGGTAGCCTGCATCAAGGATGTGGACAGCCCCGGGCAGGACCCTAAAACCTGCCTCTTTGTCTCAGACATCTGAGTTATTTCCAAGCAGTTTCCTGTACAATACATATTTCCCAGTTCCTTCCCAGATAAGAATAAAACCTGCTTTTCTTCTTTAGCTGAAAAGTCTCAGGGGCTCTGTTCTTCTGTAAATGGGCTGGTGATTTTCACACCTTTTCCTCTGGCTTTGCTGCAAGCCCCACAGAGCATATTTCCTATCCCTGGGAAGGTGGGAGAATGGGCAGTGGGAGTCCAGACTGTTCATGTACCATCTCTTCCAAAAGCCATCAGATAGTGCTTTCCAAAGTGGATAAAAGTCATAGAATCATCATAGAATCACAGAAACACAAGGTTGGAAAGGGCCTACAAGATCATCTAGTCCAACTGTCCTATTACCAATTCTACCCACTAAGCTACTAAATCATGTCTTGTAGCACCTCGTCCAGACAGTTCTTGAACACCACCAGGGATGGTGACTCCACCGCCTCCCTGGGCAGCCCATTCCAGTGCCTGAACACTCTTTGGGAGAAACAGTTTTTCCTGATAACTCATCTAAAACTCCTCTGGCACCATTCCCTCTTGTCCTATCATTAGTTCTCTGGGAGAAGAGGCCGACACCCACCTCTTCACAACCTCCATTCAGGAAGTTGTAGAGTGTGATGAGGTCTCCTCTGAGCCTCCTCTTCTCCAGACTAAACAAACCCAGCTCCCTCAGCCGTTCCTCATAGGATTTGTGCTTCAAACCCCAAAGTCTTTTACTGTCAGAAAAAAATCCAGCTGTCTTGGCTTTGTATGGACACAAAAGAGTGGATTGCCTTTGAACTTACTTTTCAACTACCTGTAAATTCAGTTTTTATTTGAACAGTACCATAATGTTAATGCCTAACTTTCTGGTAAATTCACACTCCCACTTGCAACTGGTGCAAGTGATTGACATCTCCATGCACTCTGCAAGCAAACTGCCTTCTTTAGTGGTGCAAATGCGTAGATTTGTCTTTGTCTGCAACAGGATTTGGTTGCCTGTTTGTGCTGTGAAAGCAGGGACTTTGGCTGTAACAAATACCTTAGGGGCTCGTTCATTAGGATTGTGCCCTATATCATTTGATTATTTCTGGAGGTATTACACAATAGAAGATCTCCTGTCTTCAGTTTGAACTGGCAACCCAGTTGTACATGTAGGCAGGAGAGAGAAGTGCTCCAGCATGGGTGACAGTCCCCAGCTTTAGCTGAGCAGCTTCATGCTCAGATTTTGTCCTGGCAATGAAATGTTCCAGTGCGTGTGTTAAAATCTCCCCCTCAGCTACCGTCAGCCAAATAACCTCACCCTGCCTTGTTGTAACACCACCATGGATGAGGGTTCTGCTTTTAGGCTGAACAAAGCCAATGAAGTTTATTTCAATATTTCTTTGCACCGGGAAACACATTTTTGGTGTTTTCTCAACTGTATTCTGTGCTGTGGCAGGACTCCAAGTGCTGAGTAATATTTAAGAGCTAATCTATTTTGGGCAGAAGGCAAAGATGTGAGACATGCCAAACTACCATGGATACCAAATCAGCATGTTCACATGTCTGACATCCACAGGCTCCTTCAAGATTGTGATTTATGATTCTTAGATGACACTCCATTGGGCAATGCATCACTGCCTGGCATTTAAGTCTATAAAATCACTACGTAGTGTGTTCTTCAAACCATGGTAAAAGACTTCATTGTCAGTCTGTCACGATGATCGAGGAATGACTCCAAAGTCTTGAGGCCTCAGAGATTCTCCATGGCGAGACACACTATAGGGCCAGACACATCTTCTATTAGATAGCTATAAATCAGACATTTTCTTCTGAGGTAGCAGCCTTCGGTTCCATGTAGAGAGACCTGGGAGACACCAGCACCTCGTAATGGGGTGGATGGGGACGAGGCACCTCCTTCCAGCAAGAGGGGAGCCAGGCGGGAAGCAGGTCTTTTAGCCACCAGAGGAAGGCAGATGAGTCCCACCTGCACTTGCTGCAAGAGGGGCTGTTGTTGCTCCAGTAGCTGTGGTAGCTACTGGGAGAGTCCAGTGAAACAAGTAGGAGCACTGAAGACAGGAGCTAGCGCATTCCTCTGTGCACTAAGCTCGTTTGAAAAACAGCTTCTTCAACCTGTTCTCTCTCTGAGCATCTTGCTGCTCTCGGATGTCTCAGGTTGAGGCTGCCCTAAGGTCCTGTCAAGGCTCCGCAGAGCTCTGCTTGGTTGCACAGGCTGGGGTGGGGACATGGGCCAAGCACCTGACGTGAGTGAATGAATCTTGAAAAGGAGTAAATTCATCCCAGGTTAACTACTCCAGATCATGATTGTTGAGTTTTCAGGTAAAAATGTGAGGTTTGTTGGGTTCTTTTATTATTATATTTTTACTGTCAGCCTCAGACCTTAAAATTAGTTTGGAAATAGAATTGGGTTCTTTGTATTCAGTCTCTGACAGCAGTAGAAATTCTGTGGAGCAGATGATAAGCTTACTTCATCACCAAACAACTTCTTTGTCTGGTAACTCTGCAACAGTATGGAAAATAGTAAATTCTTTTTGTGGGAAAAGCATGATTTCCCCATTGAACTGAGCTCTAGGGTCAGCAGTGAGGCAAGAGGAATATGGGATTTTAGACTAATGCAGTGTCATGTTGTAGGGAAGAACGGGACTTTTCCTACAATCTGCTAGTTCCTTCTAAGTTTATGCCAGATCCTTGGGGAGGTGGAGAGCTAGGACTGCCACTTGAAAAGCATGTGTAGAAAAACTGGGGAGAGCCAAGTATCTTGACAACCTGCCCAATAACACCCTCAGAAATGCAACCTCTCACTTCTGGTTCAAGGCTGCGAAACTTTGCTGTTCCTGGGTTCACTGGGAGAGGTGCTTTGAGGCAGGGCATCTGCAGGAGTCTCTTTTCTTCAAGCATCCCACTAAAATTTGCACCTGGGATGTTCTCCAGCAGCGCCAGTAGGCAGGGGAAAATAACCAACACTTGTACCCAAGTCAGTGTGATGTGGCTGTTAAAGCCTGATAACATTTCTGTTGGCATCTCTGTGGAGATGCACCAGCATCCTGCTGTGTGGGCAATGTGAGAATGATGGTGGTGCTGAGGATCCAGCCTTGTGACTGAGGCACAAAAGCGACCTGTGTTTTATCTTGTGGTATTTGGTGCAGATGTATCACAGTTTAACAGTCTGAATGTGGGATTTGCCTGCCTGCGCCTCTGTTCTCACTGTCCTGCAGTAGGGTTGTACCTCATGCATCTGCAGAGCAGCTCAGGGCACTCTTTTAATGGTACAGCCCTTCATGTGAGGTACGGCTGTCCGCCCTGAGCTGTCAGTGGTTGAGGCTGGTGTGTGGGAACATGGTACAGGTCCTTTATCAGGACCTTACACCCAATTGGACCTCCCACTCCCTGGATACAGCCTCTACCTTTGCCATCTCTTGATGATTATCCGACTCCCAGTGTTCACATGCAGGCAGAGGGGAAAGCCAGAGGTCAGCTGCTGCTGCTTTCATGCTTTTTCACAGTTGACAATGTCTCCCTCAAATCATCTTTTTTTGGGGTGCATATTCAAAGGGAGAAAATTGTTCTTGATCTAGTCCTACCTTAGAAAATGACCACCTTTCTCTACCAGGCTGTGTGTGAGCTGTTCTGAGGACAGACAGACCATATATCCCATGGTGCCAGCGCAGTGGAAGGCAGCTACCACATGGGCTGGAGCTTTGGAAGCTTCAGGGGTTTGTGAGAGTGAGAGGAGACAAGGTAACATCAGGATGGGAGGGAGCTGACAGACCTGGGATAGCAGCTCACTCTCATGGCTTTCCCACTTGCTTGTCTGTCAGTGGGAGCTGCCTCATCACTGACCTGGCACCTTGTCCAGGTCCATTGCCAGACCTTCACCTCATTGGCAATGCCCTGCAGCCTCCTGGAGATTCAGACCCCTCTGGGGAGAGTACCGTGCTCCCCCAGTCACCCCGTGGGCTGGTACCGGGAGATGGGGGGGTCGATTAGGCTTATTGCAAGACAAATTTCAAGAGTAAAGCAACCACTTGCTTTACCTGACAGTTTAACATTTGTGTATCTGACAGTTTGACATTTGTGCTTGTTTATAAGAGAACCTTGTGCAAAGGCAAAGATGAAAGAGGACAAATGCAGCTCTAGATCATTCTTAGCAACCAAGCTCTTCCAGAGCTCTTTTGGTGAGATGGCCCAGTTCCACTTTCCCAACTTTTTCTCCCCTGGGAGCTCCAGAGCTTTCCTGGCACCGTGTCTCTGTTGCTCCCGCTGGAAGGTGATGCCTTCCCTCTGTACAGAGAGAGGAAGCACAGAGTAAATGACTCATGACTAAGCCTGTGTTTGCCCAAGACTGCACTGCCAAGTTCGTGCCTGTGTGACCCTTAGGAAAGCTTGTCGGTGACGATGGGGCTGTGAGACATCCCATGTCAGTACGACAATTTGGGCACCTCCTTCCCAGAACATCTTGGTCTCCCCATACATCGTGTTCCCCTTTTTTGTGAATTCTCTCTGCCTTTAGTTTTTCTGCCAAAAAACCTGTGACAGGCTCTGTGTTTTATAAATTACATCACGGTACGCGAACTAATCTTCCTGCAGACACCTCAGCAGGTTTGCAATACTCAGCGTGCTGCAGGCTTTGCATACAGACTAAACATATACCACGGGTGTGAAAAGGGGATGGGGTACTCCTACTGACTCCTCTTCCTCCCCTCAGACATGTGTTGTATGCATTCCCCTTCTACACACACCACTGCACCTTCAGGAGACCCCAAACTGAGCCCCTTTCACCAGCATCAGCTTTGGACCCAGCAGTTTTACTGGTCTGTTGGCATGCAAATATGATTCAGACATGAATGGGAGGGAAGAGATTTATTAATTTAATCATCATTAGCAGTATGAGGATAATGATCCCACTCTCCAGCACTGCCCTGGTTCCCTGCTGTCATGGCTGGTTCCCTGTCGCTTGGCCCTCAGCCTTTTGGTCGAGTTTCTTTCCCAAAGTGCTGGTTCACACCCTTCATTTGTTATTTTGGGGTCTTGGATTACATCTGCTGTAACCAGCATTGGCCCAGCTCAGCTACAAAACATGCAGTGAATCAGCTCCCAGATGGAATTTACTGCCTCCCCCTGTCATTAGTAATCCACGCTTGCAGCAGACTCATTAATATAGGAAAAGAGTGAAGTGTAAGGGTCATTTTTTTTTCATACCTGCATCTGTAACATGCCATGAATAGATGATGTGAAAACTGAGGGTTAGGTATGTTGAGTCCTTTTTCTCATTAAACATTTGTTTGATGTTTCATATCAATGGAGGGATGTCAAGCCAGAGCCTGCCACATCCCAGTGAATCATTTTATCTTCACCCTGGATAATATCTGCTGATTTTGATGGTGTCTTGCAGCGTGTGTGCTAAAGATCTCTTGTGTTCTGATTCCAGATTAATTTCAACTATTCCATATTCTGGCACTTAATTGTATTGACTTGAAAATAGGATCGTTGGGATGTGGAAACTACTTCATGGCTTTGCAGAAAGATTCCACTATGCAATAGGGCATTTCTAATCCACTCTGAATTATTTAATCGACTTCAGATGCAACTGTCCATTTCTCAACAGAGTCTGGATGGTGCTTTTTTTTCTTCTTAATTTTATAGCCCTGCATGGCTGGGTTGGAGGAGAGTGGGAGGTCATGGAAACCATACTGATGCCTACAGCCATTGTGCAGCATCCCACTGTTGTAGAATCATTCAGGTTGGAAGAGACCCTTGGGATCATCGTGTCCAACCATCAGCCCCACTCTACAAAGTTCTCCCCTACACCAGATCCCCCAACATCACATCTAAATGACTCTGGAACACAGTCAGGGATGGGGACTGTACTCAAGAAATGGGGGGGAAAATTGCAGAAAAAAAAAATGCAGAAACACCACAACTGTCCCTGAGGCCACCTTCTGTGAAGTATGTTGAAATAACTCAGGTGACAGGTTCATGCTTTTCTGTCTTCAGACAAAGTCACCTCAGAATGGCACAAACCATGTTAAAATGACTCAGGTGACGGGTTCATGCCCTTTTCTCTTCAGACGAACCCGGCCACAAACCTGGCTTAAAGCACAACCTGGTTTGGAAGGTGGCTCTCCGAGCAACTGCGTCCCAGGCCCTGATCAATGAGCAGAAAGAGAGTTGGCATCTAATCTGAGAGCCTTCCTCAGGCTTATTAAGGGAACAGCAGAAAACTGACCACAAACAGGGCATGGAGCACGTCTCTCAGTGGCAGGAAGCCCACAGTTGCTCGGTAGCCACTCTGGAGATGGAAATGGCTTCCTGCAACGTGACAGCAAGCCTTCCCTGTGGGCAGCATCGCTGCTGCCCATGAAGAGGCACTTCCTTCTTGTCAGTTGGAGGCCACATCATTCACCATCTCGGCCAATTGATGACATTTTTAACTTGACTTGATAAAACATGCTTCCTGGAGGATACAGACAGGTTTAAGGTGGGAAGAGAGGAAAAACTTCTTCACAGTGAGGGTGAGGGAACCCTGGCAGGGGCTGCCCAGGGAGGTGGTGGAGTCTCCTTCTCTGGAGACATTCCCAACCCACCTGGAGGCGTTCCTGTGTGACCTGCTCTAGCTGTTGCTGCTCCAGCAGGGGGACTGGACTGGAGGAGCTTTCAAGGTCCCTTCCAATCCCTGATACTCTGTGATTCTGTGAAGAGAAGGTGCCAGCCAGGCTGGGTTGCCTCCTCTTTCTCACTGAGGGACAGTTAAACCCAGAATCTTCTGTCTGAGCCAGGGAAAGACCACCCATCCCTTGCCTTTCTGCATGTGCATATTTGGGCTGCGAGTAGCAATGGTTTTTGACAATTAGTACTGAAATGCACAATATTGGATCTAAACTTGCCCCTGGCACTGTGCAGAAGGTCCTGGGGCATCTCTGGCTTTTGACTTTGGGAAGTGGTCCCTGTACAGACCCAGGCACACACAGGAGTTTGGGACCAGCCTTCACCACTGCCACTGCTGAGGACCTTATATTTCCATGTCAATGTAAATCACAGAAGTTATCTCTCAACTTGTTCTCCATCTGTGGGCAGCAGATTGGTTTGCTGCCCACTTCCTGGTCCTACAAACTCCATCACATCCAGCATTCTGCTGAGTTCCCATGGATGGTTTTCAATAGTCTAGTCCTCTAGAAGGGATTTCTTTTCTTTCTGCTGTGTGTTAACAGTACATGAAAATAAATTGCAGAAGCTGAGAGGAGAAGAAAAAAAGCCCTGCCTATAATCGGATGCCCTTTCACAGAGAGTCTGTCAGCTATCCATGATGTTTTGGCATATACCTTTGGAATCTGAGCTGAAGGCTGGTGAAAAGCTGGCAGTTACAGCTCAGCTATCTATGAAATGGGGAGCTTCAGCTGCATGCCACAAACTTCTCAGTGAAGAATGTCTTTTTTCTATATTTATTATCAACAACTATGTGTAAAAAAACCCTTCTGATTTCCTGCTACTCAGGTACACCATCTCAGGATGATTATCTACCCAAACACAGATTTTAACTGAAACTGAGAATCACCCTTAGAGCTGGTGCACTGTTTCGTTAGCAGGTGAGCATTCAGGCTTAATTGTGTTTGCATATTATAGATAAGAATTTCAAATACTGTGAAAAAAATCAGAGATTCCTGGGTGCAGAAAGGGAACTTCGCAGAGGGATCTGTAATTCTAAAGCATCTGTGATCTCACCAGAATAACTGAATCCCATGGTCAGAGTTGTGCAGATGGAGAGCTTGGATAGGCCCAAAAATATACTGCCATTGCAAAACCATTATGTTATCTATATACACTTTAACTTCTGAAGTTAATTGGGAGGAACATTAGCTCGTCATCAGAGAAGAGTCTTTGAAGACACAGGCCCTAGGTTTGCTTTTCAGATTTACTTTCTACATACAGTACTCACTCACAGGGAAATTATTTGGTCTTAGGAGCTTTAGTTTATCCTTTAATAGTCAGTATAAAACTGTGGACTATTGTAGCAGGTTTATACAACAGATGTCACAAAAGTAATTGTGGACACTCCTTGAGAGACACACTTGAACTTATTGGCCCCTTCCAGTCCTTAAGGGGGCTGCAGAAAAGCTGGGGAGGGGAGCCATAGGACAAGGGGGAATGGTTTTAAACTGAAAGAGGGGAGATGGAGGTGAGAGCTCAGGAAGAAATTCTTTGCTTTGAGGGCGGTGGGACCCTGGCCCAGGTTGCCCAGAGAAGCTGTGACTGCCCCATCCCTGGAGGGGTTCAAGGCCAGGATGGATGGGGCTTGGAGCAACCTGGTCTAGGGGGACCAGACCAGGGCAGGGGATTGGAACTTGATGATGGTTAAAGTCCGTTCCAACTCAATCCATTCTATGATTTTTGTGATTTACTTCTTTCTGCCATTTGAAACAGATTAGTCTCTGTCTCTTGACAGCCTGTGAGCCTCTGGCTGTGACTGGTTTATATTGCTGTGTCTAAAGGCCACAGGTTGGAGATGGAAACGGTGATTCCTGGATGGAGGCAACCCAGAGGGAGACATGACCCAGATGTCTTATTCCTCCTTGTATTCAATTTACAGATGTGCAACAGCTGAATATCCGTTGAAGCAAGAATGTTAAGGTTCACAGTCTACAACATCACTTTGTTGTAAGGTCTTACTTTTACAGGGATGTGATTCTCTAGTCATTTAGCTCATGTTCTGTTCTTCACCTGGAGGAATTCTGCTTCATATTATTCCAAAATCAGTTTTGTTTAATACTGCCATGACTTTGCTGCAAATCTGGTGTCCATGCTCCTAGAGGTGCATGCTAAAACAGCTGAAGGAGAGCTTTCCTACTGCAGTTGTTTTTCATTCAACAGGATAATAAATTTCTCTTTGCCTTAGCACAAAATCTGTGACTTTGGGTGTGTTGGGCTGTTATTCTAGCCGTAGCTGAACTAACAGAAGCCGAACTGTAATCTGCTGTTAAGGCCTGCTGCTTTGAGCATATTGCTCTGCTGGTTCAGAGACAGCAAATGTAGATGTTCTTATCCTTTTCTTTCCCATCAGCTGCAGTTGCATCCAAGCAGGGCTGCCATTACCCTGGAGGGTAAGCTCCAGGACAGGGCAAATTTCGTAGGCCGAGAACCTCCTTCCGCTTAGATTGTCTCATAGTGACTAATGCCGGTGATATTTGTCAGCCAGCCATTAATCTTCCATTCATGGGGCTGCAAGGACGCCGTGGAGGTCTGTAGTGAAGCCAGATGATTCCTACCCTGGCTGGCTTCGTCAGGCTTATACTTTCTGTTGGGCATCAAAATCCTTCTCTACGTGGTGGAGAGAGCCTGTGCATTTCATCCATCCTGCTGCTGCAGGCTGAGGCCACCAGCAGGACTGGGACGACTGCTGTCCTGATTCTGTTCTTCATTGTGTGCCAGGATGGAATGGGGACTGCTGGCAGCCCTGAGCTTGTGGGAGACACGGCACTCAAATGTACAGCCTCTGCTTTCACAGACGGGCACAGCAGAAGCTGGAGGAAGTGATAAGAAGTTCATAAACTTAAACCCAGGTCTTAGACAACAGAAGCCTATTTTTTTTTGCTCCAGAGAAGGAGCAGTTTCTCTCTGGCACATGGTCTTGCTTTGACTGGAAGGTATTTCTTTCTAACTGTTGAGTTACTCCTTGTGTACTCAGGGGGAGACAGACCTCAGCAGTTTCCCACCTGCCAGAGTGACATCGCTGTGGCTGAGGTTAGGATCAGGTTGTGGCATATCTTTTCTTATGGGTGAGGGGCGTCTGCACAGTGCAAAATCTGCTTCCTGGTTCTGTGAACAGGACAGGCAGGGTTCCCAAGGAGCAGGGAAGAGATGAGCAGAGCAACTGCACTGCAGTGTCCTTTATAACTGCTTTGAGGCTGAACTGAATTTGCAGCCCACCGTGGCAGGAACTGCTCCTCCTGCCACAGCAGAGGGTGGGCAGTTCAGTCCAAGTGCCACAATTCTCTCAGGGCTTGAGGAGAAAGTATGAGCAGCCCTCATCTGTCATTTTCCTGAAGATGGAGATGACTAGCTACCTGGAGGTTCTCAGGAAATGATAGGGCCAGAGCGTTCTCCAAGAAACCTTAAGAGAAGAGCAGATTATGTTGGGAAGCAAGGGAGGGCTATGGACTGAAGGATCATAGAATCATAGAATCATATAGGTTGGAAGACACCCTTGGGATCATCAAGTCCAACCATCAGCCCTACTCTACAAGTTCTCCCCTACACCAGATCCCTCAACACCACATCCAATCTACTCAACACCACATCCAATCTACAATGGTATGAGTAGAGCATTTTCTTCCTGCTTGGACTTTCCAAAGTAAGCCCTGCCCTCTTCCTCCTGATTCATGGTGCTGATCAGAGACATTGGATGGGAGAGGAGGTGTTGCTCTGGGTCACTCAGCAGCTGTACCAGGGAGCAGCCCTTTTAGAAAGATGAGCCCCTGCCCACTGCTTGGCTCCTGACTGTTGCCAGGACAGCTGTTTCCTTTTTGACATCATCTCCATTTCTCCTAAGAACTGGAGTAAACCCAGTCTGTCACCCACACTCTGCAGGTAGTGGCTTTAAAACTCCCCAGGCTCCTGAAGTCTCTCATGCAGTGGCCACCACACTCCTGGGAACAGATGCTCACAGACACTTACTGTAGCTTTGTGCCCTTATTTCCTTATATAAAGGCAGTCCTGATGGTGTCTCCATAGGTTTTCCTGGATGAAGGCATCATTTCCATGCAGTGCATGGAGGCTGCTGCTGGTGCTCTCATGGAGTAAAGCTGCCAGAACCTAGTTCTGTGGCATGTTCTGAGACTGGTGGTTAGACTGAACCTGTGAATTTTTTGTCTGACAGGTGAAAAGCAAGAAACACCTCTTTCATGGACTGTTTTTCTAAATTAATGGCTGTAGAACAACGAGCAGCATTTGAGCTGGAGGCAAATGATGAGAAAATGCCCATAGCAAGAAGATGCACGGAGCAGGAAGCCTTCGGGCAGGAACAAATCTCTTTGTGACAGTTTTTCTGACTCTTAGATAGTCCTAGCATCAAGTGAATGAACAGAGAGAGGAACTGGGGTTTTGCCAGTAATTCATATAGCTGACATATAGTTTCTGGATGACAGCCTAGTTCCTCAACTAAAGAGCTGATTCCAAGCCCACTTTCTGCCAATAACTGGTATTTTTTAATTGATTTCAATGGCACTGGCTTGGATCTGCTGCAGAAAATAAACATACATGTGCCAATGCACACCATACCGAGCTGCTGTGGCCCACCTGCCCCTTGATTTGCTGATGTCCCTGGAAGAAATGTCCTTATTATGTGAACAAAAAGGAGTTTACTTGTCAGGCTGGAAATTGATCCCTGACTGTAGGAGTCAAACCGGATTCTGCTTGTGGGAGTTCACTCCAATTCTGTGATCAATGCATGAGGTAGATTGAGCTGAAGGGCTTTGCCTTCCTGGCTATGATAAGACAAATGTTAGTGCAGCCAGCAAGATGCAGATGCTGAGTAAAAGCCCTCATCCTACACACTCATATTTCTGAGCAGGTCTGCTCTTTACGTGGGGTCGTATCTGTGCACACAACTCACAGATCTCTCTTTGGAAACATAGCCCTTCAAAATTTTATTAAGGTGTTATACTCTTATCTGTTCTTTTTATGTCATCACCCTGCCTCAATTGTTTAAAGTGTAAAACAAGTTTTATTCAAAAACTATGTTATTGCTATTAATTTAAGATATGCTCAGATAGCAAGAGCTTACAGGCTATAAAAAGCGTGTCCTCATATTCATTTTAAATGAGGGAACTAAAAATAAAGTCAGTTCAAATATAGGTGATGAGAATAACCTGAGGTTCATATTAGGAGGTATAATATGTATAAGGACTTTAAAAGTGCCTGGCAAAGTTTCTGTGCTTAGAGGGACCTGCAGATAGAAGTTTGTAAAGTAGGTTGGGGACAGAGAAGGTAGTTTGGGGAGTGCCAGGCATCTTTTGTATGGCAACTGAAAGGCATTGATTTGAAAAAGCTGACTTCAGAACAGAGAGCAAGACATGCTTTTTGACACAGTGTGAGTAGTAGCCCGTGGCTTTCACTGTCACAAGGTGCTGCTGAGATCAAGAGTGTGCAGGACACAAAACAAAGACGGCGGTACTTCTGGGGTTAGTGAAGGAGGCAAAGTGAGTGTTGGGAGTGAGGGAAGTAATACAAATTTTGAGGTATGGAACTGGAGGAAACCTCCTGGAGTTCATACTGTCCTGTAAGTCTCCAGTACAGGGGTTCACCTTGTAAAACAGTTAATACCATGTACCCACCTCAATTAGTTTCGGTTTGGTATGACCTGAGTGAAAAATAGGACACTCCAACTAAGGGGAGCAAGAATGGATCAAAAGCCACGGGGGAAGAAATTGGGTCACAACTAAAAAGACAACTCAGAGTGGCACATTTGCAGATGGCACAAGGTGGGGGCCACAGCTGATCCTCACTGTGGTCTCTGGACTCTGGCCAGGGGACACAGCTTTGATGCTATGCTTGGTGACACCTCAACCTTTCTTCTCAGGGTTCCTCAAGTTGCTTGCAGCTCAGAGTCCTATCTGAGGCTCACACAGCCCGAGGGCTGTCCAGCTTTCTCCTGTTGCCCAGATGAGGCAGGAGCTGTGGCCTCCTGAGTCTTCTGGCTGCTGCATGGAAAGTGAGCCGAAGCAAAGCACAGACCCTCTGTGAGTGTTGTCAGGGCAACACCCCGTGTCAGGTATCATCAGATCTGACTTGTCTTTTGGTGAGTGATAGGAAGAGGTTGTACAAAATGATCATGCCCATGTTCCAGTGGCTTTTCCTGCCTCTGGTGAGGTCTCTGCAGCCTCTCTCCCATTCAGTGCAGGCTAATGTATGGGGACATTCTGTGTCATCCATTCAAAGAATTCCCAGCCATTCCTTGAGTTGTAAAAGAAGCCTTCTGGAAGATCTTGAGCTTCAGATCTTATTTCTTATTTATTAATACCTTTTTAAGGTCTCATTTATTAAGACTTGTGAGGCCTGCTGGACAACAGGTTGACCATGAGCCAGCAATGTGCCCTTGTGGCCAAGAAGGCCAATGGCATCCTGGAGGACATCAAGAAAATCATAGCCAGCAGGCTGAGGGAGGTTATCCTCATCCTCTACTCTGCCCTGGTATTGCCCCATCATGGAGTACTGCGTCCAGTTCTGGGCTCCTCTGTTCAAGAAGGACAGGGAACTGATGGAGAGGGCACAGCAAAGGGTTATGAAGATGATCAGGGGACCGAAAGACCTTTCTAATGAGGAAAGGCTGAGGGACTTTGGTCTTTTGAGTCTAGAGAAGATTTCTAGGGGATCTAATCAATGCTTATAAATAACTAAAAGGTGGGTGTCAGCAGAATGGGAGAGTCTTTTTCAGGTGGTATCCAGTGAGAGGACAAGAGGTAACAGGCACAAACTTGAACATAGGAAGTTCTATCTAAACATGAGGAGGAACTTCTTTCCCATGAGGGTGGCAGAGCCCTGGAAGAGGCTGCCCAGAGAGGTGGTGGAGTTTCCATCTCTGGAGATGTTCAAAACTTGCTTGGACACGGTCCTGTGCAACCTGCTCTGGGTGATCCTGCTCCGCCAGGGGGTTGGAATAGGTGATCTCCAGAGATCCCTTCCAGCCACATCTCATTCTATGATTCTGTGACTCTTAAAATCCCTGAAGTGGCTGGCAGACTGTTGAAATTCTTCACATGCAAGCAGCAGTGACACAGAGCCTGGCAGCACATGAGGGATGGGGGCAGCCACAGCCAGCACATGGCACAGAACCACCAGGACAGCCGTATCCTTGGCCATCATCATCCACCCTGCCGTGGAAGAGAGCTCTTCCTCCTGTTGTTGAGGGTATTGTACACTGTCATGATCGTGCTCATTACAGAGCTTTCACCCCTTAGCTATGAATAAGGATTTGTATAGAGCAAGTGAAAAAAAATAGCTGCTGTTGCTGGATTTTCTAAGGAAAAGAGCTGCTGGCTTCTTTTTCATATGCAGATAAGACGGAAGTACCTTGAAATATTTAGGTGGAACTGCACAAGAGACACTGAACTGGGGATGGCAATCACAGCAATCCTAACAGAGTGAATTTTTACCATTTTCAAAGTTTTTTCCTGCACCAATACTTCCCAAGAAAGACATTGGAGAAATTGGGATGACTGCCTTAATTTTGAAGTTGGGGAAGGAGAGATAGAAACAGGGCTGGAACATGGATCAAACATGGCACATATGTCAGAAATGTAGTTTGAGGGAAATAAGATGGAGAAGGAGGTAATAGTTACTATATCTGCTATATCTGTCTTGCACCATGGCATTAATTATGACCACTGTGCACAGCAGAGGTGACCTTCAGAACATACCAGAAAGGGGGTTCAGATCTGTGGCATCCTTGGGATGATCCAGACAGGATGGATGAGACAGTCAGATATGGGTCTTGTTCAGTCTGTCCTTGCACCAAACGATCAGGATCTGGGTCGTTTTCATGACTTAATGGTGTTTGGGTTCTCCCTCAGTGGCTTGCTCATGTGGGGAGGAATAAACATCTTTTCTTCAGGAGGATACTGACATACCCATGGTGAGGTGATGTTCAAGCTTTAGGAAAGTCTCATCCAGCTAGCCTTCTGTTCCAGATATGTGGGATCTGGGAATTGGACTGGTAAAGCTAAGATTTGGAAATAGTGACCTGTTTTTCTGTGGAAATCACAGCAAATCTTGAGCAGCATTGGAGATCAAATGAGAGCATAAGTAGGGTTAACTTGTCCTCTTCAGATCCCCTTTCATCATCCTGCAGCATAGGGACCGGCTGTAACTCGAGAGACAATTCCCAGCAGAAGCCCCATGTCTACAAATATGCCAGACATACTTAGCAGCAGAAATTTAGCAGTGTCAGTATCTTCTTCACAGTTTTCAAAGAACCTGGGGCCTTGTGATGGAGCCGCTATTTATGGTCCATTTTGGTCCGTCAGCTGGAATGGGAATAGGACTGCCTGCCAGGCTGCACTGCTGCCTGGGAGAAAGGCCCCTTTGTGGTTAGATGTTTGCTCACTTGGATTTCCCAGGCATATATGAGTTACAGCAGATATTCCTCTTTTCTTCCTAAAACAAGAAGCAAAGACAAAACAGAGTCAGTTTGGCATCTCCATCTGACTTTGGTCCATCAGTCTCCATTGGCACTGCCTTTGGAGAAAGAGACCAGGCCGGAGGAGCTTTATCTTAACCATGCTTACATTCTCCACTGGGTACCAGGGGGATTGACTCAGAAAGAGACATCTCTAATACATCCAATTTGAGGATCCCCACCTTCTGATAAACGCATAGTCTTTGTGTTGATCAGGTATCCTGGGACAGAAGCCACCACCCCGATATGGGCCATCCTCTAGGGAACAGAAAGAGGGCACAAGAAAGTGGTCCCTTTGAGCTACTGTCTTGTCCTCTCTAGATAAGAAATCACCCACAGGAGGTGCAGGATCCACTGGGTGGCTTCTCTTTGTCTACTTTGTTCAAGGAAGGTTAGTTCCTACTGGAGCAGGCACAAAAATAAGCTGCAAGGAGGGTCTTCTGGGCATGAGCTGTCCTGCTAGACAAGATGAGAACAGACTTGAGCTTATTTAGTCCAGAAAAGGAAGACTGGGAGACATAGGATCAACCTGCATCACAGTGGTGGCTTAATAGCTGGGAGGCAAAATCACATGTAAATAAAAGGACAATAGCAGCACTAAGACAAGAGGGTGAGGATTGCTCAGGGACAGATTTAGTGCAGGAGGTTTAAAGGTCAGAGCTGTGCAGTTTTCCAGCAGTAACCCAGTTAGTGTACTGGTGTGCACTGGACAAACACTTTAGCTCTGTAGAATGGAGCTTGGTCCATCCTCAGAGGAACACTCTGTCCCAGGATTCATGGCAGAAGACTTATAGAATAGTTCCCTTTTTCTCATTTGGGAACACTGTAAGGAGGTTTTGAGCCCAAGAGGGACACAGTTTCTGTAAGAACCTTGTGGCAGCAATCCAGACTGCCTGATGGGGAGCAGAATAAAGGACAATTTCCCAGAGAAGGGTGGGTTATCTGAGTCTTTATAGTTCTGTTCTGAAAGGACAAATAATATCTCTCAAGAAAACGCTGTTGTACCTCAGAGTACATCAGCTTCCAGCTGCTCAGACTTTCACAAGAGTCGTGTCTATTCTCAGCCTTGTTCCCCAGGAGCTGAATGCATCAGAAATAAAGCAGCTCAGGCTATTGCATTCCTTTCTTGTATGTCTACTGCCTTGCAAGACTTACAATAGCTTTGGAGTCTCTCACATTTGTAATGTAGATGGGATTAATTTAGTCTTACTAATATAATCTAAAAATGGGGCTTTTAGTCTAAACTGGTCGTGTAGGCTCTGCATGGTCTAGAGTGAGAGGTTCTTTGCAGTGGTTCAGCTCACCCTAAGGCAGGTGAGTTTCTGTATGTACATAAGAGCCTAGATGAACAGCAAGAATTTGTGTGCAAGCTTTACAGCTAAAACCAGGGGTTTTGAGCATAGTTTAGCATGCCATCCCCTAAAAGTACTGTTGGGAGAGGCATTTTTCCTTGCTTGTTCATTCCCTTCCTCTCAATGCATCTTCCTTTGCGCCAGACCAAGCACTGGTGTGACCACACAACAAGCCAGAGTAGAGAATTCAAGTTGGATGAACCCAAATCCAGACTGCTTTGAACCCAAATCCATTCACTGTGTGTCCTGCTGGGTGCTGTGATGGCTTGAGGACGAGCACAGCAGGGAGCAAGCTGCAAAGGGCAGGGAAGGAGTCATCTAACTGGTTCAGCAGCATTGCTTCTTAAAATGAGCATGAAACTCCAGCATGACCAGAAACCCACTCTGTGGAGTCGCAGCACAGTGCATCACAGTTAAAAAGCACGGCATTATAATCTACCCTGGATTTGTAGCTGACATCAGAGTTTCATATTTGTGTTGTGAAGTACAAGAGCTCCAGCTAGCACAAGCTGTATTTGTCTTGGTTCTGTTGGTCCTTCCTCTGACACAGTAATTTCGTGTCCCTAGGGATTTTTGGGTGTTTTAATATAACTCTCCACTGATAGAGAAGACAGCAAAATGATCAGTTGCTGTGAGCAAGCAGGAGGATTTGTGTTGGGGAGCCAGAAGGCTACAGCCACCCAGAGAACAGGGCTTATGGTGATGCTGATGCCAGAGCACTCGGAGTCTGAAACTTCTTTATCTACATATGTCAACATGAGACACTCTCAAGAAGGGGTGGTTTTCTCCAAATACACCATCACTTTCTTTCTGGTACCAAGAGGGAGGACTAAACTACAGTCCAGCAGTTTGCCCTACAAACAGCCTTCACAGAGCCCAACTCCCAACAGGTTCCATGGCAGAAGACGCCTTGGGGGGTGCCCAGTTAGCATCTTTTTTTTTTGTCCAGCATGCTTTTTTCTTAAGAAAGATGATAATGTGAGTGTGGCTGGAGGCAGATTTGTCTGAACAGTAAGGATTTTAACACTCCTTTACTTCTACACCCCACACACACCTTAAGCCAGCTCCTGATATCATGCCGGGGCTGCATGCAGATTTACAAACCATATGCTGCTAAATTAGTCTCACCACCCAGTGTGAGGAAAGTTCAGAAGAAATCCAGGCTTCTGCTTTGCATATCTATAACACAGAGCTGAGCTCTTTGATGGGCTCCTCTGATGTCCAGAAGCTGCGAATATTCAAGATGTCAACACCAAAAAAAAAAATAATAATGTTGGAGAAAACAACGAAAAATTTGTCCTAAAATTACCACTGAGAGCAATGATTTTTCCCTGGCAAAAGCTGACAGGACAACAAAGCATAAAGTATCACTTTTTAAATACCATGAGACAAGCACCGACATTGATCCCATCATGAACAGTCCTGGCCAGGTAGTGAAAAGGGCCTTTCCCCTTTGCAGGGGAAGGGGAAGCCTGTTTTACAGGCTCCTGCCACCACTGTGCTGCTTTCAACCAAGGGGGTGAGAACAAAGGCAAATATCAAGATAAACTGGACAAAAGGACAAACCCATGAGCTGCAGGCTTTGTCTTAGCTGAAAATACTTTTTTTTTTTTTTTCTCTCTTTTGGTCACCAGGGAAACAGAAGCAGAAATGACAAATGCTTTCAATTTGTCAACATTTTCCATGGATATTTTTGGTCTTCTGGTGAAAGAACAAAGTATACATATTTTTCAGTTTTTAAGCTATCCCATTCCTTTTCCAAATTGAATGTGGAAATGCTGTCAGAGGGCTGAAGGCGCTGGTGGGGTTTCTTAGATGTCCCTTGTCCCATTGGACCCCCATCTTCCCTTGGCTCTTTGCCTGGCCTCCATCCCGGGAGTTCTCATCGCCTAGCTGTTGGCAGAGCCACCC
Source organism: Jacana jacana (assembly GCA_013400555.1). Classification (NCBI taxonomy): domain Eukaryota; kingdom Metazoa; phylum Chordata; class Aves; order Charadriiformes; family Jacanidae; genus Jacana; species Jacana jacana. Next base: position 89,111 of record VZTM01034097.1, on the reverse strand, counting down.
ACGTGTGTCACAGCAGCCTTTGCCTCCTTGGGTTGTCCTCTGGCAGGATGCTGTAACCCAGGAAGGGAAATAAAACATCTGAGCTGCATCTCAAATCTCCACTGGAGACAAACTGATTTAAAACAGCTTTCCTTCCTGTGCAATTTCTTTTTATAATAAAGAGCCTTATTCCTGGCTATGAAACAGATGCCTTTTGTGGGGGAAAAGGGATTGGTGAAAGACTATGTTTTTATATATATTTTTAAGAGGAAAAATACAGACTTTTCTTCCTGTAAAACTCTCACAGTACAATCTTTTGATTTGTGAAGCTGATCTGGAAGAAAACGTAGGAAGTGAATTGAGGAGCTATGACCTGCTAGGACTTTCCTCAACTACGAGCCATGTCTCTGGAGATTATGTTTAGCTGCACCAATAAATCCTGCTGAGATTTCTATGCAAGTGTCTTGTGGAGAGCAAAGCTCTTTGATTATCCTGTTGCTATTTGTCAAATGCAAAACACCATGTGAAAAATAATTTTCAGCCTTCAGAATTACTATACTTTCCCTCTGCTTTTGATATCCGAGCAGAAAATAGCCCTGTGAAGCAACTCGATTTCTTTTGAGCTATTAACAAATCTTTCAGGGTCCCAGGGTGACATAACAGGTCTGGTCTGACTCATGCCATTTGAGTGTCTCCTTCCAGACAGAAATAGCTCTGTGTGCAGCCATAAAAAAAGTGAATTAATGTCTTTTATTAACTAGAAATGCAGATAAATCCCCTCAATCAGAGGAACACAAATTACTAGCTCCTGTTCCTTCTCCCTCCCCATTCTCTTTGCTTCTGGCTTCCTCTTTAGTGGATCTTTCTGGACGTTGGACTCCAGGATCACGTGGCTATTTTTTTAGCTGAGCCTCAGACATTCTGGGTTTCAGAAGGATATGTCAAGAAGATACTGGATCACACTCTAGGACATGATTAGCTTGCTGGGAGAATAAGGAGTTTAAAAATTATCTTGGCCAGGGAGAAACAAATTAAATAGGAGCGTAGGATGGACTGGGAGAATGAGGCAGAGGTAATGGCTTCACATTGAGAATGTGGGTGTATAGTAGGAACTCAATGAAAATGCATCCTATGCACGCACATTAGTGGTATTTGTATTAAAGAACGAGGCACACTGCTGGTGGCTTAACTGTGACTACAGCCTCCTCCTTTACCATGATCTCATCAGTCAGGTTCCCAGCATATGAAGGACATGGACCTGTTGGAACAGGTCCAGAGGAGACCACAAGAGATGCTCTTGAGGGCTGGAATACCTCTGAGTAAGGACAGGCTGACAGAGTTGGGGGTGTTCAGCCTGGAGAAGAGAAGGCTCTGGGGAGACCTTACAACCCCTTCCAGTCCCTAAAGGGGCTCCAGGAGAGATGAGGAGGGACTCTTGATCAGGGAGGGGAGCCACAGGACGAGGGAGAAGAAATTTTAAACCAAAAGAGGGGAAGTTAAGATGAGATCTCAGGAAGAAATTCTTTGCTGTGAGAGTGGTGAGACACTGGCCCGGGTTGCTCAGAGAAGCTGTGGCTGCCCCATCACTGGGGGGGTTCAAGGCCAGGTTGGACAGGGCATTGAGAAAGCTGGTCTGGTGGGAGGTATCCCTCCCCAGGACAGGGGAGTGGGACTGGTTGATTGTTAAGGCCCCTTCCAGCCTAAACCATTCTATGATTCTATGTATTTCCCCAGAATTGAAGAACATAAAGAGTTTCTTTTTCCTGCCCACTCTGGCCAGCACACAACATGTGCCCCTGCACCCTGTTCCACCTTGCCCTCCCCAGCCATTGCCCAGACCCAGACCTGCCTCCTTCCCCACAGGCTCCAGATGTCATTGTCCGGCTGCATCTAGTGAGCTCTGCTTCAAGGTTGATCAGGAATGCACTTTTTGGTTTAGGATGCATCTTCTAATACTGAAAGACCTGAAAGTACCATAGTGAAGGTCTGTATTTCCACTGCAGCCTCTTAAGCAGCTGCCAAACTTCCTTAGCAATTTATTCTTTTCTCTAAGCTGGGCACCAATGACTGGCCATACACACAGATAAGGCTTAGTCCAAAAACCTACTCGCTGCTATTTTTAAAGGGAAAAAAAAAAATACCTTCTCTATATAATCCCTACATGAAAATAAGTACGTGAGTCACAATGCACCTTGGGAAGCAGGAAGGAAAGGCTTGGAATAATAGGATTCATTCAGCTATAGCATCTAATCACCCCTGAAAGTGAAAGATTAGTTAAAACAAATGAGTTATTATCTAGGAAAGTAGAAAGGGAACCTGAATTTGTTCACTTCTTCACACAGCGAGTACAGGGAGTCTGCACTTCATTATGTGCGACCTGAAGGTCTGAAGTAGCCCCTATGGTAGAAAAAGAACTACAACAATTTATGAATGCCTGCAAAAATATCTCCCTGCAACACTGCTCCATTTTAACCTGCTTGTTAACGGGCTGCCAAATCACAGAATCATAGAATCACAGTTGATCTTGGGTTGGAAGGGACCTTAAAGACTATCCAGTCCCACGCCCTGCCCCGTCCAGCCTGGCCTTGAACCCCTCCAGGGATGGGGCAGCCACAGCTTCTCTGGGCATCCTGGGCCAGTGTCTCACCACCTTCACAACAAAGAATGTCTTCCTGAGATCTCATCTCAGTCTCCCCTCTTTCAGTTTAAAACCATTTCCCCTCGTCCTCTGGCTCCCCTCCCTGATCAAGAGGCCCTCCTCATCTCTCCTGGAGATCCTTTAGGGACTAGAAGCCTAAGTTCTCTCAGGAGCATCCTATTCCCCAGGCCAAACTCCTCCATCTCCCTCAGTCTGTCTTCATAGAAGATATTCTCTAGCCCTCAGGATCATCTCTCTGGTCTCCTCTGTCTCTGCTCCAACAGGTCCATGTCCTTCTGAAGTTGGTGGCCCCAGAGCTGGAGGTATCACTGTGCCAGGGATCTCCCTAGAGTGGAGCAGAGGGCAGAATCCCCTCCCTCACCCTGCTGGCCATGCTGCTGGGGATGCAGTCCAGGGTACGGGTGATTTCTGGGCTGCCAGGGCATGTTGCTGGCTTATGTTGAGCTTCTCACCCACCAACACGCCCAAAGCTGCCTCCTCAGGGCTGCTCTCCAGCCTTTCTCTGCCCAGCCTGTGTCTGTAGNTGAAGTTGGTGGCCCCAGAGCTGGAGGTATCACTGTGCCAGGGATCTCCCTAGAGTGGAGCAGAGGGCAGAATCCCCTCCCTCACCCTGCTGGCCATGCTGCTGGGGATGCAGTCCAGGGTACGGGTGATTTCTGGGCTGCCAGGGCATGTTGCTGGCTTATGTTGAGCTTCTCACCCACCAACACGCCCAAAGCTGCCTCCTCAGGGCTGCTCTCCAGCCTTTCTCTGCCCAGCCTGTGTCTGTAGTTGGAATTGCCCCAACCCATGTGCAGGGCTTTGCACTTGGCCTTGTTGAATTTCTTTAGGATGTCATGGTCCCATCTCTCCATCTTATCCAGGTCCCTCTGGATGGTATCCCTTCCCTCTAGCATTTCAGCTGTTCCACACAACTTGTTTCCATTGGCAAACTTGCAAGCAAAATCAAGAATTCCAGCAAAATGCATCCTTTTTTTACTGATGAACCCTAAGACTGCATTCAAAGAATGACATAAGTCATTGTTATTGGTGGTGGTGGTGTTATTATTATTACTAATATAAAAAAGATAAGGAGCCCATTTCTTATGGGTAGGGCAGGTGGTGAGACATTACTGAGAAAGTGACATTTGGTTTGACAAGACTCTGTTCCCTGAGGAAAGAAACAATTAATAGTCATTCTTGGTTTGAGTCAGTAGATCTGGATAGCATCCACTTAATGTGTCAACAGAGTTAGCTAATAAGTATTCCACACCTCCTCCAACTCTGTTGAAAAGCCATGGAGAACAACAAGGTACAGGAAGCAGTCACATGTAGTACCAGTATTTGGGCAAGGGATGAACAGTTATCCTGGCAGTGGCCATGTAGTAAGTCTGATTTACTCCTGGGTACGTGCTTCATTATTACAAACAGGAAGTATAAACATGAGTTGACATGAAACCAGAACTTACAGTAAAAATGATGGAACTTTTATGTTTGTAAAAAAGGTACAGAATACCCTTGGAGGACAAGGAAAGATCTTAACAAATAAATACCACCCACAAGATAAGTGTTCTCCTGACAAAATCCTGGACCTGTGGCACAGAGGTGTAGACACAGGTTTTTCCCTCCCTTGGAGTGAAGAGCAATCACAAGAACCCATCAGCCCTTGGCAGCTCTGCCCTCGAAAAACTGTCTGGAACCAGAAGCAGACCAACTCTGTCTGGATTTCAGTTGAATGTTTCTGAATATTCCCATCTTGTGAAATCCTTCAAACAATTAATTCAAATTGTCTTGGAGACGAGTGCTGACTGGGCAAGAGCAAAAACTGGGCAAAAGACTGCAATCAACAGATAATGATACACTGCAGCATTTCAGTTAACAGAAGGAGCTGTAAAAGAGAGCTAAAAAAGGCCAGTATTTGCTCCTGTCTCTTCTCAGTCTCCTATTAACCATCCCATGGAGAGCAGGCCATGGGTTAATTACATCCACACAGAAAGCTGAGTGCAAAAATTTGATGCCTGGGGTAAAGACTCAACAAGTCTCTTTTCTCATCACACTTTGAAGAAACCTGTCAAATCTTGATTTATCTTTCCTTGAGGAGCTTTGTTTAGTAGCTGGTCAGGGTCCTGTGTCAGGGAAAGTGAGAGTCAGGCCCTGCCACAGGCACTGCTGTGGGCAGAGCTTACCCTTGGAGTAACAGTCCTTATGATTGTGGGACTCTAAGGGTGACCCAAACACTCAACTTGGATGCTAAAGCTGCTAAAGTCTCTGCCTTCATGCAGAGTGAGGCATGAACTGGGCAAGTGGTGACACCAGAGTCACACAGAATCATACAGTCATGATGACCTTAAAGGGTGACCCATGATTCATCATAAAATCAAGGGACCTTAAATGTCATCTCATTCCAACCCCCCTGTCCTGGGCAGGGACACCTCCCACCAGACCAGGTTGCTCAAAGCCCCCTCCAACCTGGCCTTGAACCTCTCCAGGGATGGGACAGCCACAGGTTCCCAGGTGAGACCTGGGCCAGGAGCCCACCACCCACACAGCAAAGAATTTCTCCCTGAGAAATTTCTCCTCTTTCAGGTTAAAAATATTCCCCTTCATCCTATGGCTTCCCTCCCTGATCAAGAGTCCCTCCTCAACTCTTCTGGGGCCCCGTTAGGGACTGGATGGGGCTCTGAAGTCTTCCTGGAGCCTTTTCTTCTCCCGGCAGAACACCCCGAACTCTCTCAGCCTGTCTTCATAGGGGAGGTGTAGTGCTGGTAAATGTCTTCAAATTTGTACGTGCCCAAATTCACAGGAGCCTGGGCAGAGTTCAGGAAACTGCCAGTTGTTGTGGTCTCAGAACTAGCCTGTCATGTGGCCAGGAGCCAGAAGAGCAGATTGCCCTAGTTGCTCTCCAGCAGCAGGAATTCTGTAGATGCCACCGACAAAGTTGTGTGCACTGCTGCACAGCAGGGGCAAGTTTAGTGGAAATTGTACTCAAGACAAATCACCAAAGCCCATATTTGGTGCCAAATGAGATAATCTAGGATGTTCTCAGTGTCAGTATTGGAGAGATGAAGACCAGGAGAAGGCCACATGAGAAAACGCCCCACGTGTCTCGCCCAAAGAGGGTGGTAGAAAACCACTGATCAGCAGAGATTACATGAATCTGAGACCCCCTCTTCATCTTACGTATTTTTTGCAGGAGATCTCAAGAGCTAAAGTTGTACTCTGAAAAGCTGATGGGGAAAACACAGCCTGCAGAATGCCTAGCGAAGCAATCAGTGTCACCAAAGGGCAAAGGAAATGTCAAAAGAGCTCAGGCCATCTGTCTTCCATCTGCTTGATCCCTGCTCAGAAGTACTCCTTTCTTGTGGAGAAGGCACCCAGCTCTTTAGTGACTACAGAACAGGCTCTCATGGCTCACAGGGTAAAAAAAGGTTGAACTTCATCAGTATAATTACCGAGCTGAAAGAACAGCAGCAGCTTACAAATTGTAGTTAGCCTCTCCTTAGTACGGTTGAGTGATGACTGTATATATGAATAGGGATTATTTAATAATAAATGTCATATTTACATAACATATAGGATGGTACTGGCAAATGTAGCAGGGAAATACATTAAATTAGGAAAAAAAAATGTGTTGAAAAACAGGAAAATAAAGGATTGATGGTGCATGCTGTAGGCAAAAGCAGTATGGAAGCATTTAGAAAGATTTCTGTTATTTGGATCCCTGTGGTAGCACTGGCAATCAGGGTGTTTAAATCCCCTGGAGACCACTGGAACTGCTAACCTTTAAGCTAAATTGATGCCAACTCCATTACTGGGGCTTCCCTATTTCACTAGAGGGACAGGAATTGTGCAGTACTGATGGTGCAACTTTGGGATTTCTTTTAAAGAATAAATATTGTTTATTCTTGTGTAAGAGTGTAAAATCCCTTTTATGAAGTATCGCTTGTCCAAGGGGAATCAAGATGATCAATCCCAGGTGTTGCCATGTGCTGTCACAATAATACTCTCATCAGCTTCTTGAATCCAGTGGCTCAAATCAACAAACCTTCTGTATTTATAAATGATGTGAGGCCATCCATTAAGCAAGCCAGTTAGAAAGGCTCTCAACAAAATTGCCAGAGATTGAGCAGCTATTCTAGCTACCAAAGCCTGCTGGAGTCGTGATGTAGTTATAGCATGTTCCAGTAGCAGCTTCACCTCATTACGCAGTTATTCCCAGTTTCAGCAGACCAAAGGGATTAAACAAGCATTGTCCAGATGGGGGGTTCCAGAGACCCTCTGTGATGAGCTGGATGAGGGATGATGAGTCTGAGCTGAGGACCTGCAGCAGCAGCCACACATGACGCACCAGCTCCAGCTGGAATTGTGTATCGAGTCCTCCTCCATGGGGCTTTGGCTAATTGGCACGAATGAGAGCTGAAGATGACATTAACAATTCTGTGAGCTGGATAACAAAGACATTCCACTTTACTGATTTCTCAGCTCAGTGTTACTTAGCTATGTGACTACCTACAGAGCTGTTGGGTTGAAAGTCAAACCTGAGCCATACAGGAGCTGTAACTCTCTGCATCAGGCTTCCAGCAGAACCTGCAGGACTGGACTACCAGCAGTCACGTGTGTAGTCAACCTGTGAGCGCATTCATAANCAGAAAGAGTGGTCAGAGCCTGGAATGGACTGCCCAGGGAGGTGGTGGAGTCCCCATCCCTGACTGTGTTTAAGAGTAGATGGGATGTGGTGTTGAGGGATCTGGTGAAGGGCAGAACTTTGTAGAGTGGGGCTGATGGTTGGACTCGATGATCCCAAGGGTCTCTTCCAACCTGAATGATTCTATGATTCTACGATTCAGCAGATCCCTGTGGTTGGGTGTGTGGGCAGCAGTAGGAGCTCATGGCTCAGCAATGCTGGAGAGGAAGGAAGGGCAGTTGGGCACAGAGCTGTGTCCTTTGGGTCAGACAGGCCTCCAAAGGACTTCTGCCCCTTCCTGCAAGCAGTGCCACAAGACAAGAAACCTATTCCCCTGCACCCTGTCTCAAAATGGGAAAGAGCAAAAGAAAAGCCTTCCATACACCCACCTGCCTGTCAGAGCACAGGCTCCAGGGTCTGGGCAATGTGAGTACAGCAGCAGTGCTGACCAGTTCAGGCCACCTGAGACAGCTTGGGAAGATGTAGGTATGAAAGTTCGCATCTACCTTTTTGGTATACCCTCCAGTATACCCACTAATGGCACCCACTGCATTGGTGGCCTTTCTCTTGAGTGAGAGGTGGCAACACAACTATGGGTATGTGCAGAAGACAATCACAGCAGTCCTAAAGTAACCAGTCTGCCCCTGGAGCTGGTCATGGCCTCCCAGGTGGTGCAGGAGAGTCTGGTCCCTTATCTCACCTTCAGAAATGTCGAATACCTGGGATAAAAAACAATAAATACAGTTGGTTTAAAGCACTCAATGCTTTAAGACATTATGTAGCTGAACATGGAACAAAAGCTGAAACTGGGCTATCTGGTTAGGTATCCTGTTTGAAGTTATGAGCCATCTTTACTGACAGTTTAAGTAAAGGTGAGAAGCAGTGACCTTCTTCTCTTGTTATTGTGTTTTGTTTTCCTGGTCTTTCATGATACCACCAGCATGGAAACTCATAATTATTTCTCAAAGAGAAAAAGAATTGCCAATTTGAAATCTTGCTGCTGGCAAATGTAATTACTGAGTAAAAAGTCCTAGAGGAACCTGGATGATGTGAATAGGGGAGGCCTATCTGCATTGAGGACCTCCCTGGTGGAGCTTGCTTTTGTGACTGACCTCACATGAAGAACAGGACACACTTTATTTTCATACTTTCTTTTCATCCTTGGAAGAGGGGGAAACCTTCACACCACTTCTCTTGTGCAAGACATTGAGGTACTGGAGTGGGTCCAGAAAAGGGCAACAGAGCTAGTGAGGGGTCTAGAGAACAAGTCTTGTGAGGAGCAGCTGAAGGAGCTGGGGGGATTTAGCCTGGAGAAAAGGGGGCTGAGGGGACACCTTGTCTCTCTCTACAACTCCCTGAAAGTAGGGTGCAGCTGGGGCTGGGGGGGAGGTATCGGTCTCTTCTCCCAAGGAACATGTGATGGGACAAGAGGAAATGGCCTCAAGTTGTGTCAGGGGAGGTTTAGAATAGGATATTAGGAAAAAATTCTTCACAGAACGGGTTATCAAAGATCGGAGCAGGATGACCAGTGAAGTTGGAGTCACCATCCCTGGAGGTATTTAAAAGATGTGTGGAAGCAAGTGTTCAGAGGCATCATCCATTACTGGTGGACCTGGTAACATTAGGCTGACACTTGGACTCGATGATCCCAAACAAACTGAAAAGCATCCTTCCTGTGGAATGTTATTAGTCCTGCTATGACAATCAGCAGTTAGAGTCACAGCATATCTCCTTGGAATTAGGTTTAAGAGTGTTCAGTCCCACAAAACACTGTCAACATTTGTAGGGACCTGGCACTACAAGCAGGCAGAGCCACACAGCTCCTTTCTTCAGCTTCAGCAAGCAGCTATTTTGAAATTTGGGACAATGAGGTTCCATTCTGGATTTCTGCATTACTCTGTTGAGATCTAAACCTCTTTATGCTGTTACCTCTTTATGTCAGTCTCTGTGTTCCTCCTGGTATGTCGCTGTCTCCACAGCTCCTCTTCTCAGCTGCCTCTGGCTTTGCTTAAATCTGCTTCTTCTCTGTCCCTCCTTCTATTGCTGGCACTGTCCCTTTTTTGTTTTGTTCCCAGGTACTTCTCATAATCCCATCCCAATGAGTTTTATCCTTCTTATTTTACCATCTTAAATGTCTTTATTGCCTCTCCCTGCCTTAGCTCTCTTTTTGCTATTCATCTCCTTGGTGTTAACACTCAACTTCTGCTTCAGCCCTTCCTTTCCACCCCTTCATCTTCTTTTCCCTTTACTCTTGCTTCTGTCCTTTTAATTTGTGTCTGACCCCTTGTGTCTAACCACTCCTTTTTTTTTGGTCTAACTTCAGTTTTTCAGTTTTGTATGTTAGTTACAAGAAAGACAGTTACTGGATACAGAAAGACCAGAACAAACAGACCCTCTGCTCACAGATCTGGTGCCTGGTGACACAGTCTTGGGAGCTAACATCCTTCCCAGTGTCTGCATCCCTGTAACAGAGCAAGCTGGGGCCGTATGAAGGATATTGCAAGTGACAGCCTAGCCAGCATATAGGAGCTTGAGGGGAGAGAGAGCATCCTCAGCACAGATTACAGCCTCAGGGAATCCAGCTGAAACATTTTAAGGAATTTCATTGAGAAGGTCTGAATGGCCAGTTTGGATGTTCCTAACTTTTACAGTTTGGGATAAGAGTATAAAGTGCCAGTAAATGAGACACCTTGCCACCCTGAGTGCTGTATCAGACCTCAAAACCCCGCTGCACAACAAAGAAGTAAAGTTATTAAAATACAGACAAATCATTTCCTTGCTATTTCTTACTTGGAAAAGGTTATAACCAACCTTTTTGGTTTTGGTTTTTTTCCCCCAGAAAATTAAAAAAAAAAACCAGGAGAAAAAAATCAACCTTGAGAGATACATCTAGCATGGAAGGGTTCAGCCCAATTAGTTCCATTTCTCAAGTCATTACCACGTAGAACACAATACAAGATGCTAGACAAACTTATATTTAGTCCTCTGTATTTAAACTGGCCATAATTATTACTGAAATCTCCTCGTGAAGAATTTCCACCTGGCACACGGGGAAGCATGGGTCTATATGCAATGTTTTCTCACAAGTATTTTTTGTCATGGCTTGAATACTGCACTGTGGAATTGCTCAACCCACAATCAGATTACACTGCTGTGGGTGCCACTTGAACGCTGTTTTTCCAGATCTAGCTAATATACATGCACACACTTACTAGTTGTATGGTTTTCTTGCAAATAGCTGGGATTTGTGAAGCACCTTGCAGAAGTAAATTGGCAGTACTGGTGAACTTCATCTAGGTCTGGGTGGTTCATTTTCTTGGGGTTACCATTGCCCCAAACCAGTTAAAACCATGACTTGAAATTACAGCTTAAAAACTTAAACAAAAAGTTGAATGTGAACCAAATGTGAGCTGGAAGGAGAACCTGAAAATTAGTGGTGACCCTCAGACACTGGCTGAGACCTAGGACTGGAACAGGGTTGTAGGAGATGGTATGAAGCCCAAAAAGCAAAATGTGGCCCGTGGTAAAGCGTGGCTACTTTATCAGAAGTGGTCCATACAGTGTGGCCATGGCAACAGGTCAAGCCAGCAGCTCCCTGGAGAGTGCCTAGCTGCACTGTGAAGGATCTGGAGAGAAGGATGGGAGGATTGACTGGGTGAATTCATTGGCAGATCCATGGTTTGTGAATGTGAAACAGCAGCATTTGGTTTGGTGTGGTCCCTGCTGTCTGTGGCTTGAGCAGGGTACCCAGGTCCAGCTGTCTTTATCCCCCACTTGTCATCTTACCTGACCAGTTTTCTTGTGTGGCAGAGACAAGCTAATTAACCCTGAAATCTTTTCTAACCTAGGCATCCAAATGCTATCCTTGGAGTCAGTTCTACTCCCTGAGGGTTTGCATACTTGAGATACCGCTCAAGTAGTCTGAATTGTGATTTCATCAGAGACAATAAGATGCTGAAGGTGGTTCTTAAGTGCTCGGTTTAAGCTCCTGTCAGGGAATCTGTCCATTGACATAATGAATACATTCTCCATTTCCAGAGACATCATTCAATTTAGTCCCAGTTACCCTTGCTCCATACTAATTTGGGATCGACCTAATTTAGCATTGAGGAAAAACATATTTATGCCAAAATTATAGGATTGCAAAGGATGTTGACAGTAATGAACAATCTCACTTAGAAGACATCTATTATTCTCACACACACACGTGTGCACACACACAGACACACAGACACAAAACAAGTACAATTTTCTGAGTAAAAATACAAAGAAAAAACACAAAGAAACACAAAGATAAAACAAAGAAAAGGGAAGAGAACAACTAAAATAAGAGCAAATTCAGAATAAAAAAATTCAGGTTTTCATTGAAAACATAATTTGCATTAAAAATGTCTGGTTTTCATCTAAGTCTCCATTTGCTGAGGGAGGAAAAAAATGCCTATCCAGACTATTTCCTGTGTCATAAATTATTTGATTTCCCAGGCTACCAGAGAAGCCCATCCTACAGAGTCCCGTCATTATCTGTTACTTTACCCCCTTTCCTCTCTTCTTGTTCAGCCAGGGACAAGAGGGCATATCAGCAGAAATACCAGCGTAGCTTCACTAAGTTTTGCTGTTAATGGTTTTCAGAGAAAAGCTATGAATCTTTGAAGCTTTGCTCCAAAGTCAGTGGAGCTCACTCAGAGCAGGAAGAGTCAAACAAAAAGGGCTAAGGAAAATCTCTACCCACGTGTGGATCTGCACCACGGTTAACTACTGGGTGATGGTTGCTCACTGGAGGCATAACACGTAAATAAAGACTTCATCCTGCTTTGGGGAGGACAAATATGTTATTGTCAGCAAGGGCTATGGTCCAGCTGATTTTATGCCCCACTCCCTACTCAGAGAGCCACCACACTGACCCTGTGAGAGTTTCTCTGGATAAAAATAATGGAAAATTTGACCCATAAAAAGAACCCTTTTAAAGAAATCTACAGGTCATGACTATGCCAGCTGTCTCTTTGGTGTCTGGTGAGGCTCATACAGGGAAAGCTGCTAGTGATAAATACCCCAGAGCCAAGCCTGAGAGGGCTCTGTCCAAGTGTAGCACCTTTGATGGCTCTCCACCAGCCACATGCCTCCCATGGCATTTGTCAGTGAAGCACCTTTAGGCTTTTGGTGAGGAGACTGTTCCACCTCTATCCACTCCCATTAAAGTCCAAGATTTTGGAGGGTCTGGTCAGAAACAACAAGTGCCATCTACCTACATCTCCTACAGTTACGCACATGCACCTCACTGATCTCTCTTGTCAAGACAGTGAGGTGTGCCAAGTCAGCTTGAGAGGGCTGTGAGTCAATAGGTAGGATCTTCTGGATCACTCTGATGGTCTCCAGTCTTACAGCTTAAATAAAATCCTAAACAAAATTAACAGGAGTAAAGTGATGGCTGGCTGTGACCTGTACAGAATATTCCTACCTGGCAATTCTTTGTTTCCAGTAGTTCAGCATAGTCCAGCAACTCACCATCTCTTTGGAAGGGGAAATATCTCAGGAGACTCCCCATCAGTCTTCCTGTGTTGATGACTTCGTAGCCCGTCAAAATGGGAGCAGTAAAGTGATTTCCATCACTAGCGGTTGCAGAGGAGGCGTTTCAGAAAGCTGATCTCGGTTCCCAACTCACCCGCTGTGCCAGGTTTACTGCCCATATCTGTACTGGGGCATGGCATCCACTGCCTTCTGCACCCATCAATATAAATGGCTGATGAGGGTTCACAGATTGGTTAAGGCGTCTGTCGTCTGTCCTCATCCTCAAGCTCGGGAGACATTATCCCTCAGAAACCGGAGAGCAGGATTACTCAGTATGTAGATAAGGAAGACTTAATTTGTAATTACTGTTATTGTTGACTAATGGTACTTCAGTAGGATCTACAGAACTCAAGTAAGACCAGGACTTTGTTGTATTAGTGCTGTGTGGCTGCAGGAAAAGAAAGAGTTGACTTCCAAAATGCCCGCAATTTCAATGGAGATGACAAAGAAAGTGCTATTACACCCAATTTTAACTTGGCGATGTGAAGCCCTGAGAGTATAAATTGCTAAAAAGTTAGGTGTGTAGTTTAAGTTCAGACATGCTTCTCACTATGGGATGAATCAGCCTTGAAAGCACCCATTTCTGTTCACTACAGCCAAAGAATCTGAAATTAGTACTTTAGGTGGGGTTCTCATTGTCAGAGAGGTAACTTGGGCAGAGAAATTCTCCCCAGGTGGCTTGTTTCAGTCACCCACTCTTCTATTCCAGACACCAGTGTCTGACCCCATCTCCAGGTTCCTGTCTTCCCACCCAGAACTTTACAATATACCACCCAACTGCCTACTGAGGCATTCAGAGACAAACTACACTGAGGAGGAACCTTCACAACCACCAGCTCCCCCCTGGGGCTCCTCTCACATGGATGATGTGACTTGTTACATTTGGGCACGTTCCCCTTCTGAACTGGCCCCTCTGATCAGGTCTACTGAATACCGTCAGATAATTAGAGCTAATACCATGTCTATCATTATTGTTATTATCATATTACTGTTATTACTTCTTGTACCATCATATCATTTTCATCTTATTATTATGCTATTTATGTTTTGGTCATTATTCAGATAATAAAGCCAGATGCTCTGACTTGCTTCAGAGCATCATTGTGCTGCATGCTGCAGTGTCCCCTGTGAAAAGTCAGTCCTCACCCTGAAGCACTTAAAAATCTAATTAGACAAGACATACCAGCATTATCTTCCTCTATCAGAATCTTCAATATCAAACCCTCACTCTTTAGGATATTCAAGGTCACTTTACTTACTGAAGAATTGGTAGAACTCCCAATATTCTTGATGCCTGTGCCAACACCAGCTCCTACACAGCTCTAGAAGCCACCTTATTTCAGCCTTACTTTCCTAATTCCTCCTGAACCACACACCGGGACCCATGGTTACCCTGACTCGCTTGTTCTTTTACACCCTACACATTAACTCCCTCAGAGATGTCATCTTTCACATAAAAAGACATTTTAACAAATCCCAAGTTGTAAATAAACAGCTTAAACTGCTGCTGAAGGAGGAAGGATGCTGCTGCCAGTACAGCTTCTGGGGAAGGGCTTGGGTACCACAGGGTGGGAGGCAATGTGAGCCCAGGGATACTCCACTCCAAGGGGAGCAGCCAGGGCCGGGGGTGTCCCTTGCTGGCAAGGACCACCAGTGCCTTAGGGGTGTAGGTTCCCCACTGGCAGAGTTCCCCTCTGTTCATTCAGCAGAGGCAGGAACAACAGCAGTTGGCCATTCCCCTGCTTCCAGCCACTCCAGGTCTCTAAAATTTGCCATCAATTGGCTATTTTTCCCAGACAGAGACCGGGCTCTCTGTTTGATTTCTCTGCGTGTTCATTTAATAACTCAAATGTGGTTAAAACACCAGAATTAGAGCCTCCATTTATTTTGCTGTTTCCCATCTTTTCCAAAAGGTGAATGTTTAAAATGATGTATGAGCTGGGAGCTGCCGTGCTCATTTATGGCGCTTGCAAAGCTTCCCCCGTGACTGGAAAACAGTGGACATTGCAATCAATAAGACTCCTCCAAACAGCCCTGTCCCCAGTTTCATTAGGAGGTTGTCACAAAGTTGTTTCAAAACCTTGCTCAAGTAAATTGGCTACGAGCAGTGACTGCTCCATCGGACACGCAGAGCCGAGGAGTGAAGTTCCAGAAAGGGTTTGTTTCATCTCAGTATTACATTCTGATGTGCAATGAGACTGCTAAAACACAGGTTAGGAGAGATCTGTGATTATCTCCTAAGATATCACATGTAAATGCCCACTGCACTGCTTTCCAGTGTCAATACCCGATGGAGAGCTATAAAAAGGGTGTCTCTCAGATGTGATGTCACAAAAAGCTTACCTTTGGGGGCAAAGGGTTCTGATCTCCTAATGCTGGTGTTCCAGCACATCACTGGTGTGAGATCCTCTTCATACTAGTCCTAATTTTTTCCTGCTGAAGTCAGCAATACGGCCGCAACTGGTTTTAGTGAGAGCAGAATTAGGCTGAGTTTTTAAATTATACCATCTAATTCTCAATCTGAATCCTTCTGGAGGACATCCAGCATATGGAGTGGCAGTCTGCATTCTAATAAAACATTGTTCCCTGAAATGAATGCATATTCTCAAAGTCTGCCACTACTAGAATGCTGCAGAAGCCCTGGGAGAACGACGACATTTTTAGCCAAAAGGTTAAGCAAAACATTCTGAATGGAAAATAGTAGCTTTGATAAAAATCATCCAGTTATTTAAGGTTTTTTGAATGAACTTGAAATATTTGGTGAGGTATGTTTGGTATGTGAACACTGAAGTACACTTTTAAAATTTCAAGCAAAGTAACCTTTTCAAAATATCCTACAAGCAGTTTAAGGATATAATTCCACTGTGACTCAAACCTGCTCCTCCAAACATCAAAATTTGAAACATAAAAAAGCATTGGCCTGTAGTTCCAAAGGCCAACAGCAACCATCGGCTGCCAGGTTTGCTCTCTGGGTTCTTTAGTTATAGATAACTGGATAAAAACCCTGGGTAAAGCCCTGGGAAGACTCAGCCCATGTCCCTTCAGTCTGGTTTCCTTTCCTTCTCAGTGCAGGATGCTCCTGGGGCTGGTGTAGGTGGACAATCATAACGAGCTTCCAAGAGATGTTTCTTCATCAGCTCACACCTCTCCCTTTGCTGCGGGAGGTCATTTCCCTTCTAAGGAGTCGCTGGGGTAACAGTCAATATCTGTCATCCAGGTTCTCATAGGTATTACAGCTTGCTGTTTTTCAAAGCTTCTTCTTGTAAAGATGGCATCTCATGTAGTCTTATCATCAGCTCTTCAAAATTCATTTTTGTGGATTTCAAGGAAAAAAAACACCAGTTTGGGGGGCTTGGGAAGAAGGCAGGAGACAGACTGTCATTTGTTTGCACTTTGCAGTCAGAGGAAGAAGGTTCAGTCCTCCTGCCACAAGACCATTATTTCAACAATTCAAGTTTCAACTGCTGAAAATTGAAATAGCTCTTCTCTGTGAAAGCTCGATTTTTTCTTACAAAGGCCAAACAACTGGCTGAATTGCAGAGATCATACTGAGAAATCTGTAGCTTAGTCTGGGGAGCGTGGGGATTTTTCACGTGCCATGCAAGTGCTGCAGGTCACCTGTCTCAGAATTCACACAGATTTTCTTTTCCTCTGCTGAGGATCCTTTCCAGACCATCAGGTTATTTAATTTTGTCCTTCCTTTAGATGCAGGTCTGGCACAGGCTGCTGCCCTCCCATTATGCCTGCTCTGTCTGTCTTATGTGGAAGCAAACAGATTCTTGGAAACAAGCACAGAGAGGAGACTATGGAGCTTGTTGGTGTATGATGCTGTTCAGCCACTTTCCCAGTGTGCCTGCAGGTGCCTCCTTGCCAAGACCTGGGAAGAGGGAACAGGCAAGATGATGGTAGTTGCATGTTTTACAGATCCTCTAAAGCCTTAGTGTAACTGAAGTTTGAGAAGTCACTTGGGGTGGCACACAAGCAGATGGCATGGGTGAAGTTACCAGAAGCAAAATCTTGCACTGAAATTAGGGAGAAATTTGCATCGAACTCCAGACATACTTCAAGTCTGCCAGATTCTCCTGGAGAGGTTTTGGAGGATGTGGACCATGTGGTGAAGTGGTCTTAGCAAGAGGATTCAAGGCTTGACCAAGAAATACTATTTGCTATTTGACATTTTCCCCTTATTTCATAGAATCACTGAATCACAGAATCAATTATGGACTCATAGACTCATGGACTCATAGAATCAGAGAATCATGGAATCATAGAATCATGGAATGGTTTGGGTTGGAAGGCACCTCAAAGATCATTGAGTTCCAACCCCAATGAATTTCTCCATTCACTTTAGCACTTAAGGGAGAAAAGTAATACTACTTAACCTCAACCATCCAGGAGTCACCTAGTCTCCTCACTAGTCATGAGGAGAAAGCCACCTAAAATGCCCAAAATGAACTATGAGAGATTCCTCTCTGCTCCAAATAAGGGAGTCCAGGCAACTAGCTGAGTGCAGACATCTAACTTGTGTGTGGTTTAAATTAGAGGGAGGAAATAATCCCAGTGCTAACATCCAGAAGAAGCTAAATAGGTTGCAATTAGCCTCTGGTTTTATCCCTAGCTAGTCAGGATTCTTGTTCCTATCTGCAGGAGCTGTGCAATAAATGTCCCAGAGTCACCTACCTGCTGTAAGAGTTGAAGGAAGGATGGTAGGTGTGACCAGGCTGCAGCATTTCCCTACTGTATTGTGGGGAGTCTGTACAGCTAGAGTACCAGAACCCATCTTGATGGCAACAAACTCTTCCAGAAATAAACCTAGTGCCCAAAGAGGTGCCCATGGGGCTTCCTGAGTACTACCTGTCACTGTGAGCTCTGACAGCACTTGGCACAGATGCCCTGTGGAAGTGGCACAGAGAGAAATGCTGACGTAGCAAAATACTCAATGTTCTTTTTTCAAAGTCATCATTCTGTTCAGTCACTTCAGAGACTGCCCTCAGCCTGTGTGAAGGAATTGCCATTTGATCCATCCTTACCCCTCGGCATGGCCTTACAGGATGAGTTACAAAGGACAGCTCTGAGTGATGTGTGCCCATCCCTCATAACAGCCTGGCCTGCCCTTTCAGAATGCAACATCTGCTGGTCCAGGTCAGAGTCAAATGTCCTTAAATGCTCTGTCCTCAGATATCTATCATCCAGGTATCAGAGAGTATGGATACAGCTGCTCAAAGCTGGAGGGCAGCAACCAGTTGCTACTTCTCCCACTCTTCCCTGTTTGCTATGGGCAAGACTTTCTTGTAGCACACCAGAAAAAGTCTTGCTTGTGCCAGACTTACCAGTGAATGGAACAAGAATACATGGGTATCATGTATCAAGAAGATCCATGAGAATGGATCTCACCACAGACATGTGTGTCTGTGATCACATCCTTCATCCAGACCTAGGAAAAGGAGCTAATGCACTCAGCTCCTACTGATTTCACAGGAGAGAACACCTCAAATACTTTGTTGGTCAAAGTATGGCCCTGTCCTTTACACCATACATTCTAACAGAAACTGCATTTTGTGGCAGGTTTCCCTCCAGGACAAAGTAGCTGAAGCCTGATGACACATGGGTCTCAAGCCCAGCAGTAAGGAGAAGCTTCTTCAGCAAGTCCACAAGAGGACATAGCTGATATTTCCTTGCATCTGCATTATCCACCAGCACGTCCAGGAGCAGCCAGTTTCTGCATTGCACAGGGTTAATGTGCAGTGTTCAGAACTACAAGGACAGCACTGTGTCTGTCCACATCTTCCCTTTGAGTTTCTTGAGTTTCTGTTAGGGTGAATGCCTCAGCAAAAGCGCCCCAGATCCAAGAGAGTCATGTGGCCCAGGCTTGATTTGCTGTTATTGTTGCTTTCAAGTGGAAAATTGATATAATAGCAGTCCTTTCTCAACACACAGTAGTCTGTACATTTGTACAATGTTCTTTGAGGATGGTCAGCATCCACTGGCATACAAACGTGACAGATGCTGTCTGCAAATAATGAGCTGAAGCAGTTTCCTTTGGAAGGGAACTTAAGCGAAGTCCCTTTGAGTTTGAAAAGCCAATGAGGTTCCCATGTGGCCTCAGAAGCTGCTCACAAGCCTCTGCCGGAACAGACATATTCTATTAGCTTATATGGCATAATTTTTTTAACTGTTTCTCATATACAGACTTCTCACAGAATCACAGAAACACAGACTGGCAGAAGTCAGAAGGGACCTCTGGAGATCATTTTCCCAATCTCCTGCTAGGGTAGGGTCACCCTGAGCACATTGCACAGGAACACCTACAGGTGGACTTTGAATATCTCCAGAGAAGGGGACTCCACACCCTCTCTGGACAGCCTCTTCCAGGGGTCTGCCACCCTGACTGGAAAAAAAGATTTTTCATATGCTCAGACAGAATTTCCTGTGTTCCAGTTTGCAGCCATTTCCCCTTGTCCTGTTGCCAGGCACCACTGAAGAGAGTCCCCATCCTCTTGCCACCTGCCCTGTAGATATTGCTCTGTAAATGGGTAATTGGTCATTTTTAACTGAGGACAAGTAATGAAAAAGAATGAAGCTTATGACTTCTTCTGTTCTCATGACTCTTCTTCTGTTCACTCCTCTGGTGTTCCCCATGGCACTTCTATGAGTCCTAGTGGCATGTCTGCTGCATAGCGTTATGCCAAAGTGCCTGCCTTTGTGACCTTGGCTCTTTGCATTTCACACAAAAATAATTTTGATGATGTAAGGAGTCTCACAATGGTGAGATTGAAAGAAGACCACCGAGATGTTTCCTCCTGAGCCCTTGATCCTCTCTCCTTCCTTCCTGCTTTTATCTAACACAGACACAGCTGTGTGCCAGAGGCAGGTTTCCAGTTGCAGCAGTATCAGGCATTCAAAGTCCCCCCAATACCTCATAGTGCCACAAGAGGTTGCAAGCAGTGAAAATGAAGGACTCAAAGCATCCTAATCAGATATTTCCAAACCTGTTATTTGACTAGAGGCACAGTATTCCTTTAATTATGCAAATCTTGTTGCTTTTGTAATATTGTACCTTGCAGAGTTTCATAATTTGTGATTGTTGTCATACTCCTGAGTCCTGATAATAAAGTAAGACCTATTGGTCTGGAAGACTTAGCTTTTGAGGTTTTGGAGAGAGAGATCTAGTAGTTGTTACTCTCCCCTTTTATGTAGATGAATCTACAAAAGGATACCAAATGCATGGGGCTTCCTTACAGTAAAAAATAGCTCTTGATTTCCTATTGCTCCCATTAGAGGCTTTAGAAAGTCTGTGAGGACTGGTTTTCTTCCAGCATGACCAGCTCTTGGGTTTCTTTAAGGGTAGCAGAAGTCCAACCAAATCCATTTAGGATGCTGTAACTTACCATACGTTGGCTGGTATGAAAAGTTATGTTGCACAGCACACTAAATCCACACAAATGTATCGAAATTATGAGACACCTTTAAAGCATCAGGAGGTAGATTTAAGGCACAGCCTCAATCTTACCTCTATTTCTTATTTCTAAAAGCATGATTTCCAAAACTTTATGTGGCATTTCTCCCAGGATTCCTTTTGCCTCTTTATTTTTTACCTCTGTGTATTCTTCTTTCTGCACATCTACAGATGAAAAGCATATTTGAGCAAATTTAGAAATGCACATTGTTGTGGTAAATTAATCAAGACTAATAATTATTGATGGGCTCTATAGATGAAACAGGTACAACAAAGGAAACCAACAAAAGAAGGAGATCTTGCATTCTCTTACAATAATAATTCCCTGTGGATCACAACTTGGTCAGAGGGATTATCACACAGTAGGTGTCCTGATCTTCTTCACAGCAATAGCAGTGTGGGCTCTGTGAAGAGCAGAGATTTTTGTGCTCTGAGGTCAGGCATGGATGGCACTCTCCAACTCCAGAACTGCCCTTCCTCTGCTGCTTTCCTGGCTCCCTTGCCCTCCTCAGACACCCCAGTGGGTGCTGCATATCCTACCTAGAGTGTTGAGGGTAGCTGCTGATAAATAACAAATAACACATGAGGTCTCTTCACAGAACATTCAATTCACATGAGCTGCAGTTGTGTTGCCTTTGAAAATCTTCCAGCTCTGGACCCGAATACTGAACATCCTGTTTGTTCAGCATTAGGGTTTTATGTGTTTGTTTCTTTGCTGGTGATGGTTTTTGTTGGTCTGGAGTGTAGGTTGGGTTTGGTGGGTTTTTTGAGCTCTGTGTTGTTCAGTGAACTGTACTCTGTGAGAGAGAAAACCCTGGCATTGAAGAGATAATCGTTTAGTGACAGGAAAGGACAATGAGGTTGCAGAGCACAGGAATTAAATAATCCCCATCCCTAAATAGACACACCAGGTAGTATTCCTCTTGCTGCCTTAGCTGTCAGAGTAGTGAGTTGTTTGACTTGGGTGGCCAACCTGTGTGGGTAATGGGGAAAAATGAACAACTCCAAGAAAAAAAATTCATCCTCATGCAAAAAAAAACACAACCTGAAAGAGAGACAGAGCTGTGAGCACTAAGGACTTTGCACATTAATCTGTAGGTGCCAAAAGCTGAAATAAAGAGAAAAGGAGTGACCATGTGGTGACAAGGTGAGGATTCATCTGACATCATGTAGAAAGGATGGCACGGAGACAGGCTTCAGGTCTTAAAAACAGCTCCTTAACCACAAATCTATCTTTCTCTGCCTGGAATCTCTTACTCTCCTTCAAACTTTCACCACAAATGAAAAAGACATCTCCTGGCCACAGCTAACCCCAAGCACCATGAGGACAGAGAAGAGTATTCTATAAAAAGCTATTAAGGGCCTATGGAATGAAAACCCACGTTCTATAGCAGCTTTGGAGAGACCTCAGGACATGGACCTGAAGGTCACATGTATCCCCCAGAAGAAATTATATGAAGCTCTCATATCTCCTCCTTAATAGCAGGAGGCTGACTCAGAACCAGAAAGCTGGTTAACCCTTCCCTGGGCAATGGAGAGGAGTGGAAGGTGCAGTGAGGCTCTGGAGGCCAGCAGGACGTGGATAACATGATACAAGGCATCCCTGCAGGTAGAGAACCAGATCAAAGGGACAAGGATGGACCCTGAAGGAGTTTTTTGCATCTGCAGTTGGAAAGTCAAGGGAGTAGGTGCAGGAGCCTGTGAAGCCCTAAAAAAGGGCTCTGAGAACAGTGCAAAGAGTTAGTCACAGCCTTAGGCATGGACAAAGAGATAGCCTGCATTGTCTTGTTTTATTTTTATCTCTACTTTTATGAAGGAAAGCTTGGACACCCAGGCAGGACCAGTGCTGCTGTCATTGGAACCATGATTTGCTTTCTCCTTTACTTCCCTGTACAGTTTCCCAGCTAAATGAGCAAAAGGGGCCTTTGGAAAGAGGATTCCTGTGGGAAAAGTGGGTGGGCAGCCTCCAGGAGCTGGCTCCCCCTACACTGCCCTCTGTCTGTAGGGCTGCAGCACAGGGCTGGGGGCAGTGGTCAGTGCTTCTGGCAACCAGTAGGCCAAGGACCTCCTTACTGGTGT
This sequence comes from Jacana jacana, assembly GCA_013400555.1. NCBI lineage: Eukaryota > Metazoa > Chordata > Aves > Charadriiformes > Jacanidae > Jacana > Jacana jacana. The sequence goes on along the minus strand of VZTM01034097.1, from coordinate 66,710 downwards.
GTCTCTGAATGGATGTGTCCTGCTATTGCCGTCCCATGACCATGGTGCTGCTGGGGCCCACGGGTGGTTTCCCAAAGGATGGTGCACAGGGGCAATTTGAGGTCCACTGTCTCCTTCTGCAAGGGGCTTCAGCTTCTCGATCTGGGCAGGCAGATGGGACAGAGGTTTAAGAGCATCCAGATCAGGGGGGCTGAGTGAAGGGAGCCAGGGGGCTGGGAGTGAGCCTGCAAACCCGGAGGCGTTTGGGCTGAGACAGAGGAATGGCATGAGGAAGCCGACAGAATAGTGGAAGTTAAATTACCTGGCATCCCCCGCTCTCCTTGCAGCATCCCTGCCCACATCAGCATGGCTCTGTGCTGCAGACAGCCCTGTGCTGCCGCCTCCCTGCCTGCAGCAGCCCGCCTGAGCGTGGCGAGGCCTCCGCCGTCCCTGGCGCAGAACCCGCCTCTCCCTGCCTAATTGCACAGAGAAGAATTAACGTGAAATGTTGGCTTACCTTGCATGCCACACGCTTTGTGAGCTGTGGGGCAGAGCCCACGTGCATTCGGGCCCCTCAGCCAGGGCAGCTCTGGGGTCCTGGTGCTTCCCGCAGCGCCGGCGCTGCCTCCGTACAGCAGGTTGCAGACACACGGCAGTATGTCTGCTGGGCAGGGTCCACCATTTGGAAACCACCGGCACTGGGAGCATCATCAGACCAGCATAGGTGAGGCTGGGACAAGCCTGGTGTTTCTCCCTGGAAATAAACCCCTACCCGGTCCACGCTGCTGTTTTTCCTCCTCATTATCTGGTGTCTGACTGCAGCAAAGCCCTTGTAAGAGACTGCTACCAGAACAGCTGGCTGCCAGCGATGTACGGAGTGATCGATATGTTTGGCTTTTCATGTTCATCCATCATGTGAGTCTGCTTTCATGCCTTCATTGCATGAATGCGATTTGAAGGCAGCTCTGAACGTTGCCCTCCTGTCACTTACTGTCCCTGGCCTCAGTCCAGAGTCCGCGCAGCTCCCCTCAGCTCATTGGCACTCCAGAAAGCAGGGTTGATTACAACCCCTCCTCATCTCTGTCCGTGTGTCCTGTAATTCCCTCTGTGCCCCCACCCCCACCCCCAGAAAAAAAAAGCAAATAACAACCAAAAGCACCAGTTTTAGAATCTGAAAAATCTGCCCAGAGCAGTTGGGCATTCTCCTCCACAGACAGACACGGCTGGAAGGAAGCCGTGAGGAAAAGCCAGAGGAAAAGCAGAGCTCCCAGTTTGTTTACTACCTCTTGGCACCCATCCATGCCCAGCTTTTTATATACCACTTCCCAGACTCTGCAGCCTAGTCAACAACACGCGTTTCCAGCCCTAGCTATCAACACACCAATGGTTACCAGCAGCATCTCGTGCTGCTCCAGCAACAGCACTCAGGACCCTGCTGTGCCGAGATTTGTACATGCACGTATGCAGCTCCTGTTTGGAAAGAAAAATTTGTAATCTGTAAATACAAGAGTGTGAGTCTGTGCCTGTGTGAGTGGTGGGGATAAAGGATTTCAATCCAAGCTGCACTGTAAAAAGCTCTTTTAAGGGCTGCTTAGCTATCACGAGGAGGAAAGCTGATGTCAGAGGAATATTTCTGAGCAGGGAAATTTATAGGAGATTCTGGGTTGTGAAAGGAGAGAAAGGTTAATCCAGAGGTACAGATGGACAGAACCAGTTCTCCCAGATGTACCCCAAGGCTGTCAGCGAGTGGTGTTTGGGAAAAGACCTTCGTTCCCTGCGTTAAGTGAGCAGCCAATTAAAAATATTTTTGTGTGTAACTCTTTTGTACCTGTGGCAGTAGAGAAAATGGGGCCATAATGCTTTTTAAAACTAGAATGCAATTCTAAAATAAATAACAATAAAAAGAAAACAATACTCCACATGAATTTAAAAGCAATTCCACCAAGCACCTGACCCCAGCCCTTTCCTAGGGCCAGCAGCCCTTGGCACTGACGCTGCCAGTACCAGTGTCTCCATCCAGCTGCTGACCAGTATCTCCTTTTTTGCCACCATTTCCCTTTCAAAGTGTCAGCCCCCCAGGGTTTCTTCCATGCAGCAGAAACCTATGTTCCCTTTGGAAGTCCTACAAGATGGTGGGAGCACTTATCCAACCCTCCTCTCCACCATTCTCTGCTTAGGTCTTCAAGATATCCGCGCTGCCTGGGTTGGGTGGAAAAAGGGTCATCAGTGGGTGACAGGCACAAAATAGCAAGTGGTTCCCACTTCTGTGCCATGTTGCCCAGACAGGCATGATGAGTGGGAGTGGGAGTTAGTTTTCTACCACTTGCATTAATTATTTCAACTCAAGATGGTAAAACAGTGGTATTTTATGCTGGACTTTTTAATTGGGTTGTGATCGGGGTTAACGACTTAACATTCAAATCAGTCACCATAAATGGGGGGAGTAAAGAGTCAGGGGGCTGGAAGGAAACAAAGCCAATTAAAATAATCAGCTTGACTTTGATGGGAACTGGCCTGGATCCTGCAGCATGCGTTGAGGTTGGATGCTGTGAGCATCATCCACAGCCTGCCCGTGGGTGTGTGTTGCATTAGCAGGAAGGGTGACAGAGACTCTGCGCAGGAAGGTGCCTTCACGTGTCAGTTTGGTTCTTGCAATGTTTTCATTCCCTTCCCTTTCTTTCTTTTCCAGCAACAAGGGGGAAAAAATACCCTCAAAGACTTTCCTAAAGAGTCTCAGGCAGCATCTGAGCAATTATCTGCTGTGTTGTAAGAGCAGCCTCAAGGTCAAGTGTGGCCAAAGACCACCCATCCTCTTGCCCTCCAGAACATCTCTGGGATGACTTGGAGGTGACCCAGAGGGAAATCGCACATGGACTGGCCAGGGTGCCCTGGGGTTCTCACAGCTCCTCTGTCTGTCTTGCCTGGTCTTGAAATGATGAAAAGTGGGAGATACCAGAGAAATGCCAGATCTCGGGGTAACTCTTCAACACACCCCAGTGGTGGTTACTGTAAGACCTGGTGTATTTGATTCACCCTGAAGATACACCATGAGGTCCTTGGCTTTAGAGGACACCTGATGAAGGTGGATTCAGGCTTTTCAACAGCCCACAACAATATCCTGCACGACAGTTGCTGTAACATTAAGGGTTTCTTAATGATCCTCACCTTGACAGGCATTATAAGGGCAATGTATGACATCCTTAATAACCAGTCTTAAAGCATTGACATATTTATAAGTAACGCCCTAATTTGAAGGGATACCAAGTTCTCTTAGATGTAAGTAGTTATTAATTACAATGAAACAGGAAAATTCATTAGGGAATAGAATCAAACTTTCAATTAATGTCATTTTTATCCGGGAACATTAGATGAGTTTCTTTCTTTCTGGTTTTTTTTTTTTTTTTTCTTTTTGCCTTTAACAAGGATCTGGAAACATTTGCTAATTTCCAACTATTATAGTTACTTCTATGAAATAATGTGATCTCTCATTTGCATATAAGAAAACATTTTCTCTATTCACTCTGACTCTGAGTTGCCCTATTTGTATCAGTAAATTGAGCTGAAGACTGCCTACGCATATAAAGAGGAGTCTTTTCTTATGCAGAGTAGCAACGCATTTTACCAGTCCCATGGTGAATATCTAGCATTATTTCTGGGATTTATTTAACCCAGTCTCTAATACTGTGCTCTGTGTGAGCCTCAGCAATGAGGCCAAGTACAAAGCCAAGTAGTGTCTCTTGCTGACTGGCGCACAAACATTTCCCTCAGTCTTTTTTGTAATGCTCTCTGCACTTCTTGGTTCAAACGTTTTACTTTCAATTTCATTTTCAGTCTCCAAGCAAAACCTGCTTGAAATAACAGAGAGTCTTGAGGTGCAAGGTGGGAATGCTGCATCCTTTAAAATTGAACAAATTGGACACCTCCAGACTCATTTGGTAGTGGTTTAGTTTTCTTTCCTGTTCAGGTTTGGAGTTTGGTTGTTTATATCTAAGAGGGCTGTTCCATGGCATCTCTAATCTGCAGGTCCCTGGGATGTCACATCATTAGCCAATGACACTAGCTCCTCGCTCTTCTGATGTGCTTCTCAAGTAGGTATCTCTTTAAGCTTTGACAGGGGTGGCAGGGAGGGTACCCACTTGCTTGGAGCTCTCCCCAGACACATGGAGCGGATATATAAACCTTGTGGAAAAGGATTAAAAAAAACCCAAACAAACCTCCTTAGGATGATTCTCTGCTCATGATTCTCCTAGAGAATGAGGGGCCTGTCTTGAAGTTGTCCAAAATTATTTTGAAGGGCTGGGGAAAACTGCTTTGTGCAACTCTGGTTTAATGGAGGGAAATGGCACTGCTCAGGCAAAACAGCCTGGTGGACTGGGGCAGGAGGGAGGGAATCGTAAAGAAAAATAGGTCAAAATGTTTCATTTTCCAGATTTGCATGCAAGTATTTCCATTTTCCCATTTGAAATGCGTTTCCATTTGAAACAGTTCATTCCCAAGTTAATTTCATTTTTTTAAAATAGAAAAAGCCACAAGTGTTTCATTTGACCCTAGATATTTTGGTGGGGTGTTTTGTCTGTTCTTGATTTTTAAAAAAGTTTCAGATCATTGCAAAATATATTTTTTTTTTCCTGAACTTTCTCCAGTGGAAAACAAGTGAAAATCCACAGTTCAAAAACCCCTCTTCATTAGTCCCTTTAGATTTGTGAGAAATGTCCCAGGCTGTGGGATAAATGAGGACAGAGAAAAGCTGAGCCATCACCCCTGCAGGTAACAATAATGCTAAAAACCAGGGACTGGGGCTTCTCTGAGAAATCTCTTTTGGAGGAAAACTCTTGATTTCTCATCCTGGATCTCAGTTGTCAGACTCACCACCATTTCACACTGATGTCATTAAAATGAGCTCAAAAAGGCAGCAACCAGAACTGCCATGACCTTGACAAAATGTTCTTTGACCCACTAGGTAAAGAAAATAAAGTGTCAGGGCAGAAATGTCACATCAGTCTTGGAGGGAGGTGACTCAGGAGGGACATACAGGATCTCCTGGGCACATCACTCCAGGTCGACATCCATCTCCTCCAATACCAAGGTCTCCTGGGACCAGGGTGGTGCCGTTGCATCACTGAGTGGTCTCAACTCAGTGGGTAGGAATGGTTGGTCTCCAGCACTAGGACCACCAACTCTCTGTGGGACCTGGGAAGCTGCCTCCTCTCTCTTTACCTTTCTCTTGCCCTTCACCTTAGATCCAGTTACTTTTCCTCCTGCTGCTCTTTGTGCAAGTCTGTTCCAGGATTTTTTTTCTTTGATGCCTGAAAACTTCCTTCAATTTTCCAGTCTGAATTTATTCATGGCTAGTGTATACTTTTTGTTCTTGTGCCAAGTTTGTCTGTTAGATCTTCTCCCTCCTCAGCATTTTCCCTGCCCACATTTATTTATAGTAGGCATTTTTTTATTTTTCCATTTCTTTTCTTTTCCTTTTCCTTTTTTTTTTATGTTCCACAGAACCTTTTAAGCTTCTGCTCCCTTTTCTAAACCCCACTTTTGGACAGTTGTCCAACCTTCCTTTCTACCCATCTTTTAGAGTCCTAGACCTCATCTCTCCTTGGACTTTTAAGGTTCATTTGTACAGCACTGGGTCAAGGAGGAGTATGCCACAAGCTTGTTTTTCTTGGTCAGACTTATAAGTGCCTTTCAACTGTCTCTGAGCCTTGTGTTTTTCTTGTCAGTTTAATATGCTTAGTAATGACACCTACCACTTTTATATGTCACACTCTGCACTTCTTAGTCAACTACACATTGATTGGCAAAGCAACACAAAGAAATTGGATTTAACAAGGAAGGAAAAATGTCTCTTTCTTAAATAAACTTTGCCTTCCCCGAGTGCTTTTGCAGGTTGCCGGACTGGAGTGCCTCGGTGACTCACAGCTCTCCTGCCTGGCAATTATTAGCCTGTGGACCTCAAAGCAATTACTAAAGCCTTTAACAAACCTTTTCTGGGTGCTGGAGTCTCAGTGACACTATTAGTGTCTTGCCAGTGAGTGCAGGTCTGCTGGAGTCACTCCTGGCAACGCAGGGTAGGGCTGATGAAAATACCATTTGCTTGAAGTGGGAAAAATATAAATAGATGTTTTAATATAACACTATAATACATATCCTCACTGATGTTTTACAAAAGGGGGATAATATATTGTAATAATATAATAACAGTTCCTGGGGAAAATGTATTTTTAGATGAAAAGTGAGAAAACATCCTGTTTTGAGAACTGAAAAATGTTTCGAGTTTTCAAAACATGAAACCCACCAGGAGGATATTTCAAAAGGAATTCAGTTGTTCAAGGGAAATGTTTGTTCTATTTGAAAAGATGATTTCCCTTCAAAAACTGGTTTTGGCCAACCCTGTTCAGATGGTTGCCTCTGAAAGAGATACCAAAGGAGACTCAGAAAGGGGAATTGTGGCTGATCCTGAGCATGGGGCAATCTCTGGGAGTGTTTCTGTTTTAAGCAAGCTGGGGATATGTTCCCACTGGTGTTTCATGCTAAAACTGCACCAGGTGTGTGGGGAAATAGAGCTACATCTCTGGTGCAGCCCTGGCTGCTTATTTTACGCTCTCTGCTTGGCTCTACTGGGACAAGAACCAAGTTTTCCTGCATCTGGGAAGCGCAAGAGTCCTGCAAGTTTAGGGATTTTGCTAGAAATTCAGGCTTAGGGAGAGTCTGGGAGACAGAGGGAAGAGTTTGGGAGCCAAATGGAATCCAAGCACCAAACATGGGAGATGTCAGCACTGGAGCAGGGAAGGGAGGTGAAGAAGAGTTCAGTGTCTTCTCCAGAGTAACCCAGGGAGTCATAGGAAGGGCTGAGGACACATCACAGCTCTCTCTTCTCCTTTAACCCAGCCAGCACAGGCCCATACTGAAGGTGGTTATGCTACTCAGCATGCCTGCTTGAGAATGAAACAGGCAACAGAGGCCCCAGGCTGCACATAGAGAGCAAGATGAGGGAAGGTGTTCACTGTGAGTCCCTTAAATGCCTTTGCAGCAAACCTTGTGTAGTCAATGAAGAGGTTCTCCATGACATGATGATGGGCTAACCATGTAGGATGCAAATTGGCACACAGATAAGCAGCCCTAATTAGTACTTACCTTGTATATGTCATATTTTGACAAATGGGAGGTAAAATGTATCATCCTAGCTGAGCTAGAGGAATACTGTGAAGTGTTAGCACAGAAATTTTCATGCTCAACTAATTAAAAAAAGTCATCTCTCACACTCCCGGGGGATTTCATTACTTTTTTTATGAAGGCTGGAGGTATCGCATCACTTTCAGATGATGTAATTAACCTGACCTATTTGGTGGCTTCATATTAATGTTTCTTTGTGACGGATTTACAATAAAATTTCATTATTAAAGACTTCAGAACAAGATTTATTATGATCTTGTTTCTTTCCATTCATTATTTCGTTCTTCTCATTTGGAAGTGAGTCAGGACCCCTGGGTGCTTTTCTCGTGCCTCCCAGTAATCTCTGCACTGCTCTGGAGAAGACTTATGGGTTTGACCTCCTTGTTTCACAGTTTGCTGTGTTGCAAAGTGGGTGCAGAGATAAACCACTTAAGAGTTTCACCAGGCTGACGTAATTCGCCGAGGAGCACAAAGAGCCAGCAATGAGACAGGCTAGCAAAGGGCTCTAAGTTTTTTTTCAGCTGGTACATATTGTTATTCATGGTCATCTTTCTTCTGGCAGTTCCAATTCCAAATCCACTGTGTTTAGTGGAACGACTCCCATTGACTGCAGTCGGCCTTAGTTCATTTGAAAACTTTCAAAGGTACCACGTACAGTTGGGCACCCAGCAGCCACCGAGGGCAGGCAGAGGTTATTCATGAATCCCCATTTGTATCCTAAAGAAAAGCCTACAAAATCCCTGAGCAGTAAGGTGCTCTTTCAGCAGCAAGGTGGGGTGTTTTTTTTTTGGTCTACAATAGGTTTAGAGAGAATTCTGTATTAGAATCAGAGAATAGCATTCAAACTTTTTCTTTTTTTTTTTTCTTTTTCCCCTAGAACAAACTGTTACAGAGGAAGTTGCAGACAGATTTCTATACCTGTCTTAACTTCAAAGGCTAGAAATCAGCCCAAACCTCTCTGCATGTTTTGTTTCATTGATTTCCAAGGGCAGAACATTTTTTAATGCATCGGTATTAAATAAACAGATGTAAAACTAACCAGAGAATTTAATTTCTGTTGAGATGATGATGAAAGTTTATTGACCCATGGGTGATACTGATGGAGTTACTATTATGCATCAATAGCTGTGGCCAGGCCTTCTGTAGGACACCGAGAAATGTACTCAATATTTTGATGCCTCAGTTGGAGCTGAGCCTTCCTAAAGATGTTGCTAACAGCAAATTTGCTTTCTTTGGTCCACTGGGAGCTTGTCTTTAGATGCAATACCCACTGCTTTCCACCAGCTCAGGGTACAGCCATCAAGGACAAAGCCGTGAGTATTTCAGATAGTGCCAAGTACCAACTTCCCTTCTCTCCGTAGCCTGAGCACATGAAGGAGGGATGCTAGACTGGGCTAAGCATGCAATATGCAACACAAATATAATGAGCAGAAAGTGTTCTCTGTAGTGTCTGGCTGGGTCATTCCTGGCATCAGAACACTGCACCTGCAGTAGACAAAGCTATTTTCCCAGTGCAGAGCTGTCCCTCCGTGTTACGCCTGTGGAATAAGAACTCTCTCTGTCACCAGACATAGAAGATTTATTTAAGAGATGAGCTGGCCCTGAAACACCATCCCTGCAGTAATTAATTTGCTACTGCTGTAAAGCACAGTACCAACATTTTGAGAGACATTATCTGCTGTCCTGTTTGAATTAAGAATTCATAAAGGCACAAATCATTCCATGGGCTTTGTTTTGCTTTAAGTTATGCTGTATACAAATTACCTGGGAAGAGAAGCTGATTAATGACACAGAAAGAGAGAGCCCAGAAGACAATACATCTCCGCTCTATCTCATCTCCTCTACCTTCCACTCTGCCCAACTGCCTGCAGGACAGTGCAGTGGAGAGCAAATCAAATACTCTTAACTTCTGCCCCAGGCCCCATTCCTGTTTCTGTGTGTCACTGGGGTTATGATAAAGACGCATTTCTGTAAAAAGCTCTCCATTTTGAAGCCAGAGGAAAGCAGCTGTCATGCACAGCATCATCTCTGATATGTTCAGTACATGCATCATGGCAGGAGGCTGCTTTGCCATGTCTTAATCACCTTCCATTTGCACCAGGTATTCTTGGATTTGAGAGTAACAAGACAGATGCAATTAGCTTGTCTTTATCCTGCAGTCCATTAGATAAATACATTTTTACTTCCCTCCCTTTAATATTTCAGATTATATGTTGGTTTTCCAAGCATGGTGATAGTGGTTGGCATAAGCTGGCATAATTTTGTTACAAAATCTCTTTCTGTGGCCATTCTTGCCCACTGCTGTTTGTACAGTATCCATCAAACATCACTGAAGCTCTCGGGTCTCTGCTTTGCCTGGACCAGCCCTGAACCACCATAAAGTTGCTAAGCCAGTGTCCTTTTCCAGCCTGCAAGGAAGCAGTACCAGTTGTGTGTAAATAAAAAAGTAGGGAGAGAGGAAAGTGTGCCTGGAAGAGTTCTTGGACCTGCCTCTGCCCTGGCAGAGCAGTAATAGTATTAAAGAGAGGAATATGCCAATTGGATCCCTGGATCAGGCTAGAGCCTGTGTGAGTGTTGGAAAGGAGCTCAACAAGCTGGCCAAGTGGCAGAGCCACCCTGGACTGATCACACAATAGTAGAGAATGGAAGGGGCCTCTGGAGATCATCTAGTCCAACCCCCTTGCCAGTGCAGGGTTCCCCAGAGCAGGCTGCAAAGGAACCTAGGTTTTAAAGGTTTCCAAAGAAGAGGACTCCACATCCTCTCTAAGCAGCCTCTTTCAAGGCTCTGCCACCCTCACAGGAAAGAAGTTTTTCCTCATTTTCAGGCAGAATTTCCTGTGCTCTAGTTTTTGCCCGTTGTCTTATGTCCTGTTGCCAGGCACCACTGAGAAGAGTCTGGCCCTATCCTCTTGCCTCCCACCCTGCAGGTATTGCTCAGCATCAATGAGATTTCCCTCTCAGCCTGGTCTTCTCCAGGCTGAACAGCCCCAGGTCTCTCAGCCTTTCCTCAGCAGAGAGATGCTCCAGTGCCTTGTTCATTTTTGTAGCCTCCTCTGGACTCTCTCCAGCAGTTCCTTGTTCTTCTTAACTGGGGAGTCCACGACTGGACACAGTGCTCCAGATGTGGCCCCACAAGGGCAGAGTAGAGAGGGAGGATGACCTCCCTCAACCTGCTGGCCACATGTTTTTTAATGCACCACAGGAGACCATTGGTATCTCTCTGCAGAGCTGCTGATGAATTCAGAGGCCTTTGACATGGCCAGGGGAACAGAAAGTCATAATATCAGTTATAACCTGTTCCACGGCACAGTTCTGCTTTTCAAAGACCTGGAATAGGGATAAGTACTGCTGAATCAGGGCTTGGACCTTCCCCAAGGGCCGAGGAGGAGAGATGTGTGATGCCACTGCTGGGGTCGGCTCCGGACAGAGCACTGGGGTAAATTGATGAACAGTTTCATGATGAATAACATAATTCTGTCAAAGTTCTCCCACAGGAATTAATTTCAATAAAATTATTTTCATTTGTTTGCTTCTTCACTAAAGAAGCTTTTCGAGCTTAGGAGCAAAATTTTGACTGATGAGTTTTTTAGCAAGTTTTTATTAATTTTAGTTCTAGGCTGACATTAGTATATAGTTTTAATACCCCAAACCAGAACATTTTTGAGTGAAAAAGAGATGTGAGGGATTTTTTTTTTTTTTCTTATTGCAAATGACTTAAATCAAATTTGAGAATGGTGGAATAACCTTTCAAATGGTAATCAAAGAGCCCTCCCATCGCCGCAATAGCTGTCACCCTTCATTTAGCACAGGCAGCAGGGGAAATAAACACGTCCATAAGCAATCAAGCCTGTGGTTTAACAGGTTCCTCAGCCTTCTGGGGCCTTTAAATCCGGGCTAAACAGATGTGTCAAGAGTGACACAGGGAGGGTTGGTGTCCCCTAGCAGGTGGTGAACTAGACAACCTCTTGAGAGCCACTCTGTTTTCCTCTGAGACACCACCAGTGACTTAACCCCTTATTGCTGCAATATTGGCTTCCTGGATGGTCCTGCTGGCCGTGACCCAGTCTGGCTTGGTTTATCTGGTGAGGATCCGCAGGATCAGAGACCACAATGTGCTCTGGCTTCAGAATGATGTATGGAGCATCAACTCAAGTTAAATTAAGCTCACAAAATGAGCTCTTCAGTGGGAATTGTGCTGTGGGGAACAGAATTGGACTGGGCCAAAAGTGTTGAGGGAAGAATATCTGCTCATTTGCAGAACTTAAAATGAAATCACAACATTCCTCTTTCCTGAGCTGCCACAGGTATCTGATCTGGAGCCTCTGACCCACAAAGTACAAATGCAATTTGCCACCATTCTATGTACCTGGAGAGACCAGAATTGGGGATATCAGTATGTGGTGGAAAATCAAAGCAACAAATCTGCTAAAAATGAGAATTGTAAGAATAATTGATTCTGAAAGAGGAACACAGCAAACAAAGCTCCACAAATTTATTTCTCTAGAACATCTTTATTTCCAAAAAGACCATTTGACCATTTGGAGGCTCATTAAAAGAAACAAAACAAAACAAAAACAAAAACAGAGTGAAGGAAAAGGTCACCCTCAACCAGATTTCATATCTGTAGAGGAGCTAGACAAAGGTAAATGAGATTTTGGGCAGCATCTGGACCTAAATGTAAAGGGGGTTGGTTTCTGGGAGATTAAGATGGGAAAAAAGAGCAAGAAGAGGAGGTGGAGGGAGCAACCAAGACCTCCAACGTGGAGAAGTGCCAAGCTGCAATACTGCCAGTGCCAGAAGCTCGAGAAAGGTGGGAAAATTATAGGGGGAAAGAAAAAGTAGCAGATGGTGACAGGAAAGAGAAATAGTGCTTTAGGTGACCTTTATTCCTAAATCTATGCTTGTATGGTCAGAAATGCTGTGGTACCAGGGGAGAAAAAGTCAATGGCTATGGAAAGATCTCAAAACCTCAAAAATGTACCTTTGGGGAAACAAAAGCTCTGCAGGGTCTGCCTGCTCTCAGACCCTGTGGGACTCTGCCCACCCTCAGACTTTACAGTGACCACAGAAATACACATTATACTTTAGGCATTTTTGAACTGAATCTAATTAAAAGTAAGAAAACATCATAATCTCTGATCTAATGGGGAAAGGGCAGTTGAAATTCTTCATCTGGGGTAGCTGAATTAGCTGCAGAGAAGAACAATCAAAAGTGATCTTTGTGGCTCAGAGGCAGTAACTGAAAGACCACAAGGGAAGCCAAAGTCAGATATTAGCTCTCTGATTTAAAATTAAAACAATTGATCAATTGTCCTTGCTGGAATTAGTAGCAAAACAAATAACCCTGCAATATAAAACTGAAATTCATTGTCTAGATCTGGCCAAATCCAAATGCATGGGGTCTCTCAGGACTCTTGTGGGTATTTATTATGGTTGAATGAATTGCATTTTTTAGTACATAAAGTACAGATCTTGGGCCATTGAAAAGTAAGTCTGTCATGGTTTCAGCCAAAATTACCAAAACCAGACTGACAGATGGCCCTTCCTACCCCAAAAAAGAAGGGAGAGGAAGAGGATAAGGAGATTTATGAGTTTAGAATGAACTAAACTACTTTACTGATGTATTAATACTAAAATTATATCAAAAAAAATTAAAACCTTTCCTGCCTGCTCCCCCCTACAGGTGTGACCCTCTATGTTTTTCTGCTTCCAACCCTCCAACGGGGTTGTTCTAGCAATAAGTATAAGCAAGGGCCTCTCGGCACCATCCCTTGATGTAATCAGGTCTTATCACTGTGAGAGTGAACATTTTTTAACAATATGCTGTTAATAAGGCTCTGGGGAGACCGTTTAGCAGCCTTCCAATCCCTGAAGGACACCTACTGGAGAGCTGGAGAGGGACCCTTTGTCAGGAAGTGCAGTGACAGGACAAGGGGTGATNCTTTGTCAGGAAGTGCATTGACAGGACAAGGGGTGATGGTTTTAAATTAGAAGAGGGGAGATTTAGATTAGACACTAGAAAGAAATTCTTTCCCACGAGGGTGGAGAGGCACTGGAACAGGTTGCCCCTGTTCCAGTGAAGCATCCACAACTTCCCTGTTCCATGTTTAAGGCCAGACTGGATGAGGCTTTGAGTAACCTGGTCTGGTGGGAGGTGTCCCTGCCCAGGGCAGGGGAGTTGGAACTCAATGAACTTTAAGGTCCCTTCCAGCTCTAACCAATCTATTCTATGATTCTAATTTCAGAGTTTAGTTAGAACAGGCCCAGCTAAAAATGTAAAATACTAAAACAGAAAATTGGTTTGTTTTACCTCTAAACAAGACAAAGTCATTCTAAAAAGAATGTTTGCTTGTTTTTCTTTTTTTAATGCATTTTTAACTCCCATAATTATTTTGAATTAGGAGTTTCCAGAGCTTTTCAAACTATGTGCAGCAAACAGCATACCTGGAAATAGGCAGCAGGGTCTGTAAAGAAGGAGGTGAAATTTCAGTCTGCTTTTTATGACATCAAAGGAACTGCACCTTCTCCCATCTAGGTGGGGAAAGTAGCAGCTCTTGGTGTTCAGCATGATCAGCCCCTCCAGCCTCTGCCTCAGTCTTAGTGGCAGTAGTGTTGCAATTGCACTTCTTCTCCCCAGTTCCTATGAGAATAGGGGCTAATTAGTGAGTGCAACCAAAGAGACAAGCTCACACCAGCGTGTGCTTCCAACCCGACCTGAGAACTGCTGCATTCGACACAGCGAATAGGGATGTGGTGGAAAACTCTGTTCAGCTTTTGCAAAGGGGCAGAGAGAGGAATAAGGGCACGGGTGCCTTCATAGCTTGCTAGAAAGCATGTGGTTAATTTGCAGTTGAAAGTCCAGCTCTAGATAAGGATCCCTACAGGAACCAGGTGAGAATATCTGCTGCTCCAACATGAGCATTGCTCTGGGCTCCTGAATCCACCCAGCATAGCTTATGGTTGTGGTAAAGGTCACCCTTCTGAGCAGGATGAGATACGTCACCCAGACTTTCAGTACTTGATATCTCGTGTTGTTCCTTCACCTCCTGAAAGGCAACAGGCTCTTTACAATGGAATAATGTAGAATTTCTGCTTTATAGTTTCATTCCTGAGAGTCAAAGACTCCATCTTGGTGCTAGCAGGCTGTTTTTATGGCTCCTGGTCTTGGGATCCTGCCTGTGTGTGTCTTTGAAGCTGAAGCAGCTGGCCATGGCCCTCTGCAGACGCCCCTACCTCGATCTGAGGCTCGGTGTGGGAATAAAGTTGACCCCAGGTGGTGTTCTCATTAAACATTTATAACGTTCAAGGAATCCCACCAAATACAGAGCTCACTGGGGATATGGCACCAAAAAGCCTTTTTAAGTGAACAGCAGCAAAAGGGAACCAGAGGGTAAGGTTTGGGATCAGCAAAATAAAGAGCAGCAGAGTGTATCTGCAGAGCATTTGAATGAAGCCAGATAACAAGGAATTAATGACCCAGAACTCGGGTTTATTACTGTGTCCCGCCTTTGTTATTGCTATGTGCAATTTCCCCATTGTATTTAATCTCTTCTTGGATACTGATGCATCCTTCAAGTCTGCATATTTAAGAAGGGAGGGGTGCACGTTGTGGCTCTTCCCGAGGCTGCCAGGGCTGCAGGTGCTGCCCCTGAAGAGGCATCTTCCATGGATGCAGTTGAAGAACAGGATTTGTGGACGTTGGCAGCACTGGGCTGGGCTGGGACCCCCACTCACCAGCAAGCCATCAGCTTTCAGTTGGGAGTCTGTTGGGTTTATGTTTAACAATGATGTCTTTCATTTCAAAATCAAGATTTTTCTTTAAATGACAATTGGAAGATGTTTCATAATGAGCCAGCTCAGAATGAAAACAGAAATTATTTCCCTTGAAAGGTGTCAAAATGAAACATGTCATCTGGAATTTAGGGAATTGCTTGTTTCCTTCCCTTTAAACAGATAGTTCATCAAAACTAAGATGAGTAAATGAAATATTTCTGCAATTTTTTTGCTATTCTGCTTTAGGACTTGTGTAAGCAAAATGCTCTTCCAAGGTGTAGGGAGTGGAATTTGAATACATAAACCATGAATTGCCTGGATCTATAGATTGAAAGTGTTTACACAGAATAGATTAAAAATCCCTACAGGGATTACAGGATGACAGAGCTGGATTTAAGTAAACTCCTGCCGCCCTGAACCTTCAGGCAACATCTTGCAGAACAACTTGTGTCGATGGGCTTTAGGCAACGGTACGTGAAGGCCTGTCCTGTGGACGTACCCCAGGCTGTGTCACCAAAGGCCGTCCTAGAAACTGCCACACACGCCTGCACAATTCTGGGGGGTTTGAAATCACAGACAGAGCACTCAAAAGGAGCTTGCTATATATACGTGGAGCTCCAAACTCATTTCAATGGATGTTTTAACAGTGTAATTGTCCAAAATGTCCAAATAGTAGGGAAAAGCCTAGTTAGTAAAACGGTTAAAATTGTTATGCAGTGTCTCCCTGGTAGGTACCTCTGTCATCTAGGATTGTGCTCACCCTTCCCATGTCCTTCTGGATCCTAAAATCAACTGTTCCTGCTTTCCCCAAGAAAGGGAGTAGGAGAACTTACAAGAAGTCATTAGCATCATTAGCTTCCTTAGTCCTTCTCTGGGAGTTCAGTGTTGATGGTGGCCATTTCTCGTTCCTTGTTTTGGGTCTGCTTCCGGCTATTTTTATACATTTTTCTTACAGGAACCTACTTCCTCCTCATCAGCTCTCAGGTAAACCCTGACAGCTGCCCAGGAGCTCCCTCAGGCCCCCATAACACAAAGGCTGTTGTTTGTCACCAGGAACTACATGGCTTCATCAGGCCATTGTCACAGAATGGTCCCCGAGCAGATGTCACCCAGGGGGAGTTTACTAAATTGTAGTCACTGCAGCGCTATAACGGTGAGAATAAGCCAAAACCAGCTCAGGCAGAGGCAAATCCAGACCATTCTCAGAACTCCATGCTGTAAGACAAAAGGAAAGTCTGGGGACTTTCACTGGTAATGGGAAGAATTATACTTACTGGTCTGCCAGTTAGCAGACTGATAGAAATAGCTCTACCACATAA
Organism: Jacana jacana; assembly: GCA_013400555.1. NCBI lineage: Eukaryota > Metazoa > Chordata > Aves > Charadriiformes > Jacanidae > Jacana > Jacana jacana. The sequence goes on along the minus strand of VZTM01034097.1, from coordinate 50,463 downwards.
GAGAACTATTTTCCTTACATAATATTACTTGTAGATGGGCTCTAAACCCAGGTAGCTGGCTTTCTGCAGGGCTTTGTCAGGTGGTGCATATTCTACCAAGGCCTGCTAGGAGGGAACACACCCAGCACCACTATTTTGGGCAGAGGAGAAAGCCACTGCAGGGATTATACATATCGTAAGGTGAAGGAGCTGCAGTTTAGGAAGTGATTGTCATGGAAAAGAGAACTGAGAGGTGCAGGCACAACAATAAATCAGTTGCTTATTTCACACCATGGACCGACCCTGCCTGCCTCTGGCATGACCCAAGTGCTCCTGTCCCATGGGCACCACAAGCTCAGTTGATGTTCACACCCTCTAGTGCTTGCTGCTTACGTGTATTGTGTATGTGCCTGAGCCAGACCCCAAAGAACTGAATTTGGTATCACATGAGGTATCTCAACAACCAAAACTGGGGCTTTCCAGACAAGGTTTATGTGTAGTAGAATAAGGACTTTCCTGAGGCATATTGTTTTAAGGAGAGTTTTGCCTTTTTGATGGGTTCCTGTGAGAAAATGTTTCACAGTGGTGAACTGCCATCACCACAAGGACAGTCTTGCAAAAAATCTGAGCATTGTTAATCATTTAGTTGGGTTTTCTGCTTGCCTCTTGCAGTGCTGTAGCAGACTGAAACACCAAGCAACTAGATGAAGGCAGGGAAAGCTTCTCTCACTTCTCTACAGCGGGTGAAGGAAGTTTAAATAAGGCTTATACACCCAAAGTGCAATTTACAGGTGAGCTGGTGTCTGCCTGTGGAGACCAACTGTAAAGTCTAGGCGACCTCCTGATGTCAGAGAGAACAATCTATCTGGCAAGGTTAAAGGACTGTATTTAGATTAATTCAAGAGCTTGTCCAATAAGATAAAGCAGTGTAGTGAAGGTAAATATTTGCAGCTTTATTTGCTGTGAGATTAATGTAATAGGTTTGGATTCCTTCACATCCTCCAGACTCCTCATAAACACTGCACACTGTTAAATGGTGCAATAATGAAGGCATTTTGTCTTCATCATACTGGAGGGCAAGAAGCAGGGGAGAGCTATTCTTGCAAAATATTAGCCCAGTTTTGCAGACCCCAGAGGATCTATTAATTTAGGTTAGAGTCTCTGCATCTAAGCAAAGGCTGAGCTTGGTAAGCCTGTGAAGCTTTCCATAGCCCCACCTACATCTCCTTCTGGGCTTTTTCTTCCCCTTTCATTCTTTCTTTCTTTTTTTTTTTTTCAAAGCCAGCACAGAACCCAGGCACAGAACAACCCAGAACATGGGGAGTTTGTCTGGATTGCCTCCTGAAGGGCTGCCAAGTAGGGCTTTAGATGGCAAGGAAAATTCCACAGTTCTGTTATCTAGCATCACTGCTGTGAGATATTGCACTTAAAGATCCTGAATCACAACTGTCAAATGATAAATGAAGTAACTGATCTTAAGGAAGTGGGACATGAGAGGGACTGGGGAAGGGAGAGTTGGATCCTCACCCAGCTCCAGTGACCAATGCAGATGTCTGTTACGTGTAATGGAAGAGAACAACATGGCTTCTGTGTCAGAAACTCAAGATTAACTCAGCATCTCCCCAGGATAATTTTTGTTTTTAACAGCTATCTCCCTCCTGCCAGTATCACAGCATCACTTGAACTAGAGGCACCTCTGGAGCCCACCCAGTCTTACCCCACTGCTCAGGGCAGGTTCACCCAGTTCACAGCTGGACTGTGTTCAGCTGGGTTTGGGATATGGCAAGAAGGAAAGCTTTTCTGTTATTTAAATCTAATTTAAATGGTATTTCAGTTTTGGATTCATTTTCTCCAGTCCTTCCAGTGCACACAGATGAGAAGAGTCCAATTCCATCTCCTTTACTCCACCCAGCACTGCTGGGATGCTACAGCCACAGGGATTTGCTCCCTCCCTCTCTCTGGTCAGGACAGCCCCTGCCCATTTTCTCCAGTGCAGATGGAAATGGAAAGAGACTTCAGCTCTGTTATTCAGAAAGTTTGGCTTTCCACCCATTCCCCATCCTCCCAGCACCAACTGGCAGAAACACAGGTGGACAATGACAAATCAAACAGAAATCAACTCTCTTTTATGTCCAAGCTGCTGGCAGCAGTTGGGTGTTTGGGTGAATGAAGTCCAGCCTCAAAATATAACTGGCTCCTCAGGCACAGCCAGACTACTGTCTGTGTGGGTATTGATAGGCAGAGTCCCAAAATACTTCCATTATTGGAAGCATCTCAGCAATCAGAATACTGAATCTGTACCAACATGTGCAAAATCAATTAAAATCTGCATGTCTCCAAATGCAGGACAGGCCAGCCACTGGGAACTGCTCTCGTTTCTTCAGCCCATCATGACAACCCCTAATTACTTGCTGCTTGTTGTTTTATAACCATCCATTCAATGGGTTTTGCAGTGCTCAGAGGCTGTTAAGTACTTTGGGGACTGTTTTAGATATCCACGTCTGTCTCTCTGCTCTGTGATTTACTTCCCAACCTGGAGTCATCCATTAGCAGGGTGCTTCACTGGAATTCATACATATTCTATGATTATTGTTATCAAAATGACACTGTCCACATTGGCTTGTACAACAATGATGACACATGGCTTGATGAGCTATTAAGCAAGTCCCAGCCGGAGATATTGATTAGGGGGTTTTAGCTTAGCTATTGAAGAAGGGCAAAAATTGTTTATTGCAAATATTCTTTGCAGTGACAGGGATAATTCATATTGCACAGCAAACTAAAATGTGAAGTTTTCCTCTGTCCTGAGTGTGTGAGAGTGAAGCAAGGGACATGGGGGGGCTGGTAGAGCTGGAGGGAAGGTTGCCACGTGGACAGGGGTTATCCGGCGGGTGGAGGAACATTGTAAGCCAAGGCTGGAGGAAGTTCTTGTATAGAGAAGGAGCACCACTATTCAGTGACCTTATCAACCATATCCACATTACAATATCTGGAATAATATGAGGCTTTTATCTACTATAGTTCAGTGGGTTTTGTCTTTCCAAATTCCTAACTGGTTAGAAGACCTGAGCACCCAGGAGGACTATTGGTTTAGTAGTGAATGGATGAGATAATGACCAAACTGAAACACTGATCAGATATCGTTGTCTAAATGGCACTTTGTCCACCTGACTGCACGGCTGGTACCAATGAGGAATGATGAGGGTGTCACTGCAAATATACTTGATCTCCTTCTATGACAACGTGACCCGCTTGATGGATGAGGAAAAGGCTGTAGGTGTTTTTTACCTGGACTTTAGTAAGGCCTTTGACATGGTTTCCCACAGCATTCTCCTGGAGAAACTGGCTGCCCATGACTTGGGTGGGAGTGCTCTTTGCTAGGTGAAAAACTGGCTACAGGCTGGGAGATAAATCCAGTTGGCAGCCAGTCACCAGTGGTGTTCCCCAGGGCTTGATACTGGGGCTGGTTCTCTTTGACATCTTTATCAATGATCTGGAGGAGGGGATTGAGTGCACCGTAGCTGTAGGAGTTACCACCTCTCAGTGGTGTCTCCAAGTCCCTGACATGCTCCTGGTTGGCCCTGCTCGTATGTAAAGCTCTCCTCTTAAACCCAAAAGTGGATGTCAAGACACAATTATCACATTACTATAAGCTTACTGGAGGTGACTGTTTTCTGACTGTAATGTGGATCATATATATATATATGCCAGAACGCGAGCATAAGGTAATTTTAGGTCTGTGACTTCTATATAGAAATTATCATCAAATTTGGATCAGTTGCTGTCAGCACTAACCACCCACCCAGAGACCTGAGTTTTTCTGAGGTATTACAGAAAGCATTTCCCCTTTTGTAAACTCACCGTGTGCCCTGCTTCCTAGTGTAGTAGCACAGGAGTGGTTCTCCTGGGTCAGAAATCTAATACAGACCTAGCCTGTCACATCCAACCCCATCTCTCCTCTTTGACAGGAGAGGCTTGGGAAAATAGTGTGAGACTCCTGAAAGCACAGAATTACCTATCCCCTGTCTCCACACTCCTCCCACCACTCCCAGTAATGAGGCATTTAGAGATTTCTGCACCTGACATTGTACCTGGGCTGTCATGTGGTTATCTGCCTGTCTAATCTGCTTTTGAATGTCCTGCTTTTTTTGGTCTTCTTTTTTTTTTTCTTTTTTTTTTCCATGGCAATGAGTTCCACAGTTTAATTATACACTACATGAAAAAGTGCTTCCTTCTGTTTTCTTTAAACTTGCTGAAATGATCATTTCCTTGGGTAACCTCTCACGCCTGAATTTTGACAAAGTGAGAATAATCTGTCTTCACTTCCTTCTTTGTCATTCACAATTTTAGAGGCCCTGCATTCCTGCTTCCCCAGGGTGAGCCCATGTAGAGAGCTCCTCGCAATGCAGCCTCCCAATCAAACCCATAAATCAGCATTGACATAACATTGGAGCTGAAGAACATCTGTTACCTGCCAATGCCAACAGTGAGTCTGAAAATAGAGCTCTGTTAGACTACAGAGAAAAAGGAGCTGCACCTTAAAATACCGGGGCACTGAAACACAGCTGAAACGTCTGATAGCCACCCAGCCTAATGCCATGCTGTGCAGCCTCAGTGGGCTGAGCCATGCCAGCTCCAGAAGAGAAAGCAATGAAGACAGCTTGATGGCACTGTCAGGGTCTTCCAGGGGATTCACGTAGCTCAGGAGGTGCTGAAGGCAGGGCTAGGGATAAGAAGAAGAACACACAAAGGAGCAGAGGCAGCTCTCAGGGTACATATGGCATGGATGACACAAGTCCACAGAGCCCAACGTGGCACATCCACCGAGCTTCCTCTCAGTCAGCCCAGTGCAGCAAGGCCCTGTGAGAAGTCCCAGGGTTCACCCACAGGATGAAAATCTCTGCCCACATCTCTGATGAGAACCAAAGGGAAAGGCAAGGAAGATGTCAGCATTGACCCACCTGGTCCTGAGTCCCCCAGGCTAAAAGGAGAGGTCTTTTGTATTCATACTAGGAAAGGATTCCTCTTCAAAGCAAGAAAAGAAGCAGTAGCATACTCAGGATTTTCTGAGGAAATCTTGGTCACCAGTACTCATGAGAGGGAGCTGGGCTGTCTCTGGGAGGAAAGGTGGTAGCAGACTTGGCTGCAGTTTCAAGCCTGCAGTGGAGATGGCCAGAGCACCCAGTTTATCATGCAACCAGCACACCCACTGCAGCAGCCATCGGAGGACACAGCCAAAGCTGATTCCAGAGAGCAGATGCTGGAGACCCTTGCAGAGGGAGAATGTTGAGGAGAAATATTTTGGAGCTTCTACCACATAGCACTGTCAGACATGATGTGCTAGCATCAACCAAAGATTGTGAAGACCCAAGGCGGGGAGAGGGTGCATCCTAGCTCCAGTCCCTTCTAACAGCACTTTCACCATGTGCTGGACATGGACAGAATGCCACCCCAGTGCTTATTTCTGGCCATGCCAACTGGTATTATTAGCACTCACATCCTTCCACTGTCTGAACTGAGGGATACTTTTTGCTGACGTTTCCCTTCTCTGGGTTTTGCCTTCCTGAGCCAAACCAGCTTTTAAACTGCTCCATCCCCTGGTGATTTGAATGGAAATTGGGGGGGTGTCCCCAAATTCTTGCTTTCTTATGGAAACCTTCACATTGACTCCTCTGCCACTGCCAGGGGCTCTGCCTGCTCCAAAGGTGGTGTGTCTGATAGCACAGTCCTGGGCTGAACCTGCTTGCTCTTGTTTTGTGTAATACTCACGCTCCACCTTTTCCTGAAGTTGAAACTGTGGAGATTTAACAGGAGATTCAGGAAATTTAATATGAGCAGCTTACAAAACATTTAATTCCCTCTCTGAGATATTGTAGCTGAAGTCCCTTGAATCACAGAGTGATAACACTTTCCGTTCCAAAGGGAAACCATCATATGATCTACTTAGTTATGTCTTTTTATCATTCTTTACTTGCTGCTTTTGTTTTTAAACAACAACAACAACAAAAAAAAGCATGAACAAAAGCCAAGAAAACTATATATTTACAGAAAAGTATTCAGATACATGAATGAAAGGAAATGAACCAATTTAAAAAGCAGGCAAGGTTAAAGATGATTACATGCCTTATAATCTACGCAATCTCTTTGCAGCACTGCTCATTCTAGACCATGCTTACTGTAACATAAATAGTCCTGTATTTTAGACCATTCCTTTTAAATCACTAAAAAAAAAGTGGGTTTAATGCATTAGGCAGAGAGTGATGCTGTTTATGGAAATGGATTGGTGCTGAGGACCAGCACACACCTGGATTGTTTGCACGCTATGCAGAAATGTGCCCCAAATGTTTGTGGAACCCAGAGAGCAGCAGGCTGAAAAGCCAGCCCCTGCTAACAGAGGCATTGTGTTCCTCCTCACGTTGTTGCCTCTGCAAAAGAAAACCCGCTATGAAACTGGAATACTTCATTAAACAAGCACGAATGAGAAGAAATCCCACGTGGGGCCCCTCAAAACCTGGCTCAGCTGGAGGAGATGTGTGGTGGGGAATTACTACACTCTAATTACTGACATTTTAGGATCACAGAATGGTTTGAGTTGGAAGGGACCTTAAATACTATGCAGTTCCCACCCACTTGTCCTGGGGAGGGACACCTCCCACCAGATCAGGTTTCTCAATGCCCTGTCCAACCTGGCCCTGAACCCCTCCAGGGATGGGGCAGTCACAGCTTCTCTGGGCAACCTGGGCCAGGGTCTCAGCACTCTCACAGCAAAGAATTTCCTCCTGAGATTTCATCTCAATTTTCCCTCTTTCAGTTTTACACCATTCCCTCTTGTCCTATGTCTCCCCTCCCTGATCAGGAGTCTCTCCCCAGCTTTTCTGGAGCCCAGTTAGGGACTGGAACGCTTCTGTAAGATCTCCCTGGGGTCTTCTCTTCTCCAGGCTGAACACCCCCAGTTCTATCAGCCTATCTTCATAGGAAAGGTGCTCCAGCCCTCTCATCATTTTCATGGCCTCCTCTGGCCCTGCTCCAACAGGTCCTGTGCTGAGGACCCCAGAGCTGGACACAGTGCTCCAGGTGGTGTCTCACCAGAGCAGAGTAGAGGGGCAGAAGCACCTCCCTGGATTTGCTGGCCACGCTTCTTTTGATGCAGCCCAGGATGCAGTTGACTTATTGGTCCTAGATGATGGACTAGATGATCTGTGAAGGTCCCTTCCAATCTCTGATACTCTGTGATTCTGTGACTCCTCTTCAAAGCCCTACCATCCAGAGCCTGCCTTTTGCAGGGCTTGCAGTCCCTTTTGTCGTGGCTCCCCAAGGAATGAAAATACACACATTCATACATTCTTTCTTCCCCTACTCCTTGCAGATTAATAAATTCATGCCCACACCCTTTATAAGGCAGTTCAGAGCTCAGCCCCATATATTCATGGACTCTGCTGAATTCTGTGGGGTTTCCCCCATTTTGTAAATGCCTTGGGCATTCTCCTTACTACTGTACCTCAAAACAGGACAAATGGTCTTCAGCAATTCAGGCTTTCCTTTCAGTGGAAAATGGTTCGTACATTTCAGGTGAGGAAGTTTCAGAACTGCATGTTTCAGTAGTGCATGGAAAAATATGAATGAAAAGCAACACATTGGAGCTTCAAAATAGCCTGGAGTGAGACTTCTGTGATGAGAATAAGGTAGCAGTGGGAAAAAAAAAAAGAAAAAAAGATAATTTTAAGCACAGCCCAAGATGGAGCTGGGTGTCTTTTCATGTCAAAGCCTGAACATCTAACTCTGATGATTCCATGATTCTATTTTTGAAAGAATGCCTCTTTTCTTTTGCCATATGAAGCAGTCCCAGAAAGGGAGGACTGCAGCCGAGCTATTCTTTTTTACATATTTCTCACAAATCTCTGCTATGTGCGTGCGGGTGCCAGTGTAGTAAATAGGGAAATAAACTCATAATTCGATGCTGAAAGCACAAGTCAGTGCTTGAAGAAATCCCCTGAGGACCCAGGAAGCACGAGTCATTCTTTCTTTGTTGAAGTCCATCACTGGGATTCGAGACAAAGAATGGAATTCGACAAAGCTTTCCATTCCACCAGGCTTTGAGAAGGTCATTTGTGATATGCTAGGAACAGCCATTGCCAAACCTATGTTGTCAGTCAGTTACAGCACTGAATGAACTCCAGTCTAATTCCTAGGAAATCTCCCTTTTCATTCATCTCTGAGGTTTAGCTCTGCAGGCTGCCCCCAACCTGTCTTTCTCTGGTTTCCCCAGGTCCTGGCTGCCCTTTGTCCTGTCCTACCCTTTTCTCTTGGTGGCTTTGCAAAGCCCCAGAGTTCAGTTGTTCATAGGGAGGGCAAAACTTCTGTCTCTGTCCTGACTGTATGTGCAACAGAAGGAAATTACTAATGGGCAGACTTCCATCCAGCCCACTTAATAACAAGGCACATGGAGCTGGGAAATTTGTGAGCAGAGAGGTCTCCCCGGCCCCTGCCAGCAGCAAGGCTGCCAAGAAGGACAAGGACAAGACAGGCAGAGAACATTGTAAAAGTAGAATAAGACAAGGGGCTACAATTTTGTATTTCCCTCTAAGGAAGGTTGAAAGCTGTATTCAGATCCAGAGTGATGTGTTCACCTGACTAGGGGCTGCATCACAGGTATATAGAGCTGGGAATGCCATGTGTATGCCTTTGAGCTCCACGAAGGAGCTCTGGAAATAATTACCATCTGAGCTATGACCAGGGAGGTGGTGGAGTCACCCTCCCTGACTGTGTTTAAGAGTAGATTAGATGTGGTGTTGAGGGATATGTTGTAGGGGAGAACTTGTAGAGTAGGGCTGATGGTTGGACTTGATGATCCCAAGGGTCTCTTCCAACCTGAATGATTCTATGATTCTATGATTCAGGGTTTCCATGACAGGACAGACCTGCCCTTGGCATGGAGTGAAGAGGACAAGCGAGACTGATTTCTGAATACCCTGTAGGCTCCCTTCCCTCCCATGGCTTCTCACAACACCCAGCAACCCCTTGTTGCTGACTGCAGGACAGAACACCAGCCTGGGGGCTACCATGAGCTTCTGAAGAGCTGTAAACACAGGCTGGTCATTCCAGTACGGAGACACGCAGGTCATTGACAGGCTACTCAACACCATCAGCTGTACAGCGAGGCAGCAAATCTTCAAAAAGATAGCTAAAAATATTAATAATTGATGCCACAAAGCTCAGGCAGTGCATTTAGCTACAGGTGACCTGGACTGCAGAAGATCATTTAACCAGGCAGAAAATAGACAGCAGGAGCACAGAACAGTGTGAGTTGTTAAATTATAGAGCAAGTTGGGGTGTTGGCATGATTGATTAATCTCTATCAGAGCATCAGGAAACTATGAAAAAGACACTCTGGTGGGCTTTATCTCCCAAGTGACCAGCAGAAGTGTCAGGTCTGGCAGCTGACATTTACTGTGAGGGTGGTTTGTATGCAGCCAGAGTAGTGGCATAGTTAGCAATCCATGCAAAATGCTTTCTAAGGGCTATGGATGATGCTGCAGATCAGCAGTGGATATGCAGTCTCAGGCTCAGGGGATGGAGCTCCTCCGTGACTTTGTATTGCTCAGGCGGTGCCAGAACCCCTGCACCTTAGCACAATGGCTGGAGATCGGAACTTCTAAAGCACCAGAGGTTTCAATGGGAAGCAAATGGGAAACTGGAGTTCTTCCAAGGCAGCTCTTAATTAGAATCCTGGTACCCGCTGTCATCAGTGACACATTAATTAGCTGAGCAGAAAGAGACTTTTTAATACTTGGAGGAACAGCTAATCTCATGAAGAGCAAATGAAATTCCCACACGTGCCTTGCTCGCTGTGCTGCCTTTCCCTGTTCCAAGTGGGCAAGCAGAGCTGCCAGGACATCACAGAATCACAGAATCTCAGGGACTGGAAGGGACCTTGCAAGTTCCTCCAGTCCAATCCCCCTGCAGGAGCAGGAACACCTAGAGCAGGTCACACAGGAACGCCTCCAGGCGGGTTTGGAATGTCTCCAGAGAAGGAGACTCCACCACCTCCCTGGGCAGCCCCTGCCAGTGTTCCCTCACCCTCACTGTGAAGAAGTTTTTCCTCATATTTAAGTGGAACCTCCTATCTTCCATCTTGCATCCATTACCCCTTGTCCTATCATTGGATGCCACTGAGAAGAGCCTGGCTCCATCCTCCTGACACTCACCCTTTACACATCTATAAACAGTAATAAGTTCACCCCTCAGTCTCCTCTTCTCCAAGGTAAAGAGTCCCAGCTCCCTCAGCCTTTCCTGCTATGGGAGATGCTCCACTCCCTTAATCATCTTTGTGACTCTGTGCTGGACTCTCTCCAGCAGTTCCCTGTCCTTCTTGAATTGAGGGGCCCAGAACTGGACACAATATTCCAGATGGGGTTGCTTTCCTTCAGCTGCTGGTGAGCACACATATTCTTTTGACATTGGAGGGCTCACCAATGGAGAAAGCCTGGGCTCAGCTTGAATCCTAGATGCCTGCAAGTGCCCAGAGTCCTTGAGCCAAGCAGTGTCGGGGTCCTATTAAGCAGGATAGACCATGGATCTCTGTGTTGTTTGGGTGCTGGGTACACAAAAGGATGGTACAAGCAGATGAAAGTAGGTGAATGTTGGCTCAGTTCAGAGCTATCTGTGGACCAGAGAGGGGAACAACTCCAGGGCACATTGAGGTCCAAAGCATGTGCTGGAGGTTTCTTAAGTGGTCCAGTGGGTGACACTAGAGCTTGTCCTGTGGACCTGCTCTGACTTTCAGGCTTCTTGTTCATGATGGTGCCACAGCAGTATCACAGCTCTTGATACTTATCACATCAGACCAGTGGGAAAAGAGGAGCAGAACTCAGACTGACACAGAACAAAGATTTGGGGCAATTTTCTGGAACAACAATGGCAGAATGGTTTGAGACCCCCTAGGCTCTGAGTAAGGTATCACAGTTCCGCACAGCCTGGCTCTAATTATTAAGTATTCTGCTTGGGTTATTCTCCCTATGGATTGCTTCTTGTTCCAGCCAGTCCCAGAGGGTGTCAAGGGATGCTCTTCTGCTGAGTTGGCAGGAGGAGCTGCAATGATGCAGGATAGCTCCAGAGACTGCACAAAAGACCATGCCTCCTATACCCCATATACCTCTCCTATACCTCCATACCTCTGTGCTGTAAGGCAGAGAGCTGTGAGGAACAGTGATAGTGCCTTGAAATACTGGCTTCTGCTGTGAGAGGAGTCTCACTGCACAGACCTCACCAGGTACTTTGCCCCAGCAGAACAATCTCTGTTGGCAAGTTAGTGCTGAATTAGGTGGATTCTCACTCTCAGTACTTGTGTCATCTGGGTGATCATGGGCTGAGAGCAATCGTAGGGACGTAAATGATGTTCAGTAAGAAGCTACGGATGGAAAGGCACAAACCTGTGCAGCATTATACTGTTTTAAGTGCTGTGTCTGTTCTTCCTGGTGAGTCAGAAGAGAGGAGGAAAGCCCAGGAACCCCCCTGCTTCCCCCAAGCCACAGCTTGAGTTTGTACCATCAGCACATAGTCAAGGTGGGATGCTCCACTTGTCCCAGTCCCAGCTTTGATTTTTCTCATAGGCACAAAGCAATTCTCTTCCTTCTTACAACTTTATTTTATTTTTTTCCTGTGGAGGCAAGACACAAGTACTTCCACTTCTTTTTATATTCTTATCCTTGTTCCACTTCACCAGACCTTTACCGATTTGGCTCTGGCTACACGTACCAGGAGTAAAACATATATTTATGGAATAAGTAATTTTAAAATTTGATCTTGCTAATTATTATCTTCATTATGGCTCAGTCCCAAGGGAGTGCTTGAGGTCTTGAGAACTTTCAAATCAAATTGTTCTAAAGCTCATTTTGAGGTTCATTAAAACATGCAAGGATCTTTCATCTTTATATATCTTTGAAATTGCTAATGCTCTTAAATAAAATAGGAGTCTTGTGAATAATGCAGCATGACACCAAATACACTAGGTAGGACTTCGAAGAAAGGAATTAAGAGGGTGGTAATTTAAAAGCTTTTATGAAGAAAGTTTTCCAGATTAATTAAGGAAAATGAAGTGGGAAAAGTTTTTTGGGTTCAGCAGAGAGCAAAATTAGCCCCTGGACTAAGGTGAAGACTGAACCTGTTGGAAATTATCTCAAAAGGTTGGCATAAAACCCTAAGGACAGTACTACAAAATTACAGCTATTTGGCATTGAATCACCAGTATGTATTGAGCTTAAGGAATACTGGTGATCCAATCCATGTGATTGTTAGTGAAGGAAAATATACCAGAAAGGAGGAAGGTCAGCCATATTTCAAGTCACCTTCATTCATAAAATGTTGCTTTACCTGCTGGGGGTGGGATGTTGGCAATTGCTTTGTTTCCCCCCCAGTACATCCTGCACATCACCAGTTATTTAATAGCTTGCGTGTCTGTAGCCATAAGGAAATCACGATCATATTTTTCCTTTTAATTTACAAGATTGTTTGCACATTGGGATGCCAGATGGCCTGAACTTTTAAGTTAGGAGATAACAAAGTCAAATGCCAGCCTCCCATCCTGAGAGGAGGAAAGAAAGTCCTTCTGAAGAGACAGATTTTTGCTGAGTGCTCACAAACATCTCTGTGAAGGGCTTCAAGCCTCTGCAAGGGCAGCAGTTCAAACATCGCCCCAAACCTTCCTTAGCAGTGACTTCAGGCTATTTCAGAGCACAGCAGCTGTAAACCCTTCATACCTACTGTGAGATGTGAAGTCCATTGGATATTCCATTATGGATTCCCAAATCCTACTGCCAGTCAGTACCTCTCTCTGCCCCTGCACAGTCCTCTCCTCCTGCCAGGTACATCACCCTCTATGGTCAAGCTGACCCCACTCTCTGTGACCTTCCTGCAAGGCTGGAGGAGTTGGAGCAAAAGGTCCCAAAGACCTGCAAGTGTGCATTTCACCACGATGGGCAGCTGTTCAAAATAAGCCATTGAAATGCAGATATTACCTCAAGCTGATGGTGGAGAGCAGAGGAAGCAAAGAGCATCACTTTAAGAGCAGATAAGCCTCCTCTGGGATGTGTTTTCACCTACTCAGGAGAAGTGTAGGTGGGTAGGTCAGATATCTGTGCCACAGTCACCAGAGAGAGAGAATACCTCTCTCACTGTCACTATAAACTGCAGGCTTTCACACGCCTGAAATGCTATTGTGTGATTACAATCGTTGATTACAATAACAATTACTATGTGATCGCTTATAAAGAGGTCATTGGCTTCATAAAGACAGAGATCCTGTCTGTCCCCCTGAGGCAGTCTAGTGCCATTTCTCGCTAGAAAGTTGCTCCTCTACACAGGGAGTGAAGCCTAATGGGGCTGGATAGTCCAGGTCAGACCATGATAATGTCCAACCCAAGCAGCTCTGCCAGGGAGGAAGTGAAATTTGCTCTCCTGAGCACAGTCACTGGATTACTTCCCCAAAACCTCTTTGTTGCTTGGCTTTATGCTGCAAATCTTTGCACTGCCTTCAGGGGAGCCTAGTGAAAGGGCTATCACTGCAATACAGAGGGCTGCTGTCTTCTGGCTTGTCCTGTGTTTCTCTCCTTTTCTTTCTATATTGCTGCAGTTATGATCCAGCTTTCAGCAGTATTCAGTGGTCTCTATGGGGAAACGATTGGCACTAATTGATAAAATGCTTTCATTTACTTGGTGACAGAATTATTAGAGGCTGGTAATTGATGGAATGATATCACACAGCTTTTTTCCAATGATTGCATTAATTATATAACCCTCCTACTTTCTTGTCTACAGCACTGTTGCTTCCATTCATGTTCATTTAACGAGATCGTGCATTTCATTAGAAAACAATAAAGTGTGATTATATGTAGGAAGAATCCCAGCCATAACTAGTGGCCTGAGCTTCACAATTTAGCAATATTTTTTTTAGAGTGTATTTTGGAGGAATATTTGCTTCATTTGTTCAGTAAGAGACTGGTCCAGAGTCCATTGAACCCAGGAATCCATCCTGCCGGTTCTGGGTGATGTGGAGCTGCACGTTAATGAGTTCACCACACTGAAAGGAGTATCCCCAGGTGTTTCATAGCTTCCCAGCTCTTTTTAATAAAGATTAAGTAAAAGTTCAGTCTTGGGAAGACATACTGTGGAACACAAAGGTTTTATTATAGAGGCCATGATTAGAATCATAGAATCATTCAGGTTGGAAGAGACCCTTGGGATCATTGAGTCCAACCACCAGGCCTGCCCTGCAACGTTCTCCCGTACACCATATCCCTCAACACCACATCTAATCAATTCATAAATGCATTCAGGGATGGCGATTCAACCAGCTCCCCAGGCAGCCCATTCCAGTGTCCGACCACTTTCTGTGAAGAATTATTTCCTAATGTTCAGCCTAAACCTACCCTGCTGCAGCTTGAAGCCATTCCCTCTTGTTCTATTGCTAATTACCTGTGAGAAGAGACCAGCACCAACCTCTCTACAATGTCCTTTCAAGTAGTTGTAGAGAGCGATGAGGTCTCCTCTCAGCCTCCTCTTCCTCAAACTAAGCGGGTATGTCTTTCTCCCTGAGCAGCTATAGCCCTGATGAAGTACTGTGGTACCCTTTCCTGATTACTCTGTGAGAAAGCCAGATGTGCAATTTACTTTTGCTGCCTGGGAAACTGAGGTCACCAGGCCCAACAGATTCGGGTAAACACAGCAGCTGTGTCCTGCAGAGAACACCTTCTTTGCAAACTGCAGAAAGAAACCAAGGCCTCTGCCTTGATATGGCTGAAGAGACACAGGATGGTCCTTCTCTGAATTACTACATGTCCAGCAGCTGCCACTCATCCCATGGATTTCTGCCCCACTGGTCCCTTAGGACTACACACCCTACCACTCACACCTTTTGTTAGGCATGGAAAACAAGAACTGTTCCTATGGAGAGGGGCAGTCTTGAGTTTTTGTGCCTTCCAATACATCCAACTGCCTAGAACAATGGGAAAGCTTTTAACAAACACATGGAGATTGAACAAACCCAAGGGCAGAACAGGTCTGAGTTCAAAGCCACTGGAGGTGGAGGCTGCAGTAAGACATTTAGGCTTGATGGAGGCTGCAGTAAGATATTTAGGCTTGGTGTTTCTCTTCCAGTACCTTCAGTTATTTTCTGCACCGTACTTTTAGCTGGTTAATTCATTTCAGAAAAAACAGAGAATGTGGTGTATGAAGCTTTTGTCATTGCTCCTGCAAAGCCACCCTGAACCTTTCTTTTTACTTATTCTGCCCATATGAGTGGATGTCCACCCTCGTTACTCATGGAGGTCCCATCTTAGGATTCAAGGAAATGCTTAGTAAATTGAGTCATATGTTCACGAAAGACAGGTGTGTCCTTCTCCACAAGGCAGACATCCTTGTCTTGGATTTACGGAGTCACCATATGGTGACAATGTGTAACAAACTGCACATCCCTGCTATGAATGCCTCTTAAAGCCTTTTCATGCTGGGCCTTAAAGACAGAGCTCTTAACTCCCAGTGATTTTGGCAGGAGCAGAGCTCCATCCCACACAAAGGCTTGCAGCGCCCCCCCAGAGCACACACTCCCCAGAGAAGGGAAAAAAATGCAGCTACAGCCTAGAGTGAAGGAAAGCACTGAAAATCCCAAAGACCTTCCTTTCCTGCTGCCCCCTCTCAGTTTTCTTGCTTCATCAGGGTGAGTAGACAAGGGTTAGTTCACGTATCGATGCTTATAAATACCTAAATGGTGGGTGTCGGGAGGATTGGGGCCAGTCTTTTTTCAGTGTTGCCCAGTGACAGGACAAGAGGTAATGGGCACAATCTTGCACATAAGAAGTTCCATCAAAATGTGAGGAGGAACGAACATCTTTCCTGTGAGGGTGACAGAGCCCTGGAAGAGGTGGCTCAGAGAGGTGGTGGGGTCTCCTTCTCTGGAGACATTCAAAAACCTGCCTGGATGCAATCCTGTCCAGCCTGCTCTTGTGCCAGGTGAACCTGCTCTGGCAGAAGGGTCAAGCTAGATGATCTCCAGAGGTCCCTTCCAACCCCAGCCATTCTGTGATTCTGTGACCAAGAGATTCTCAACATCTGGTGTGCTTTTACTCTTGTTTCTTAGAAGGCAATGATTCTAGGTTTTATCTCTGCTCTTGTCTTTCAGTTAAACAGAAAAAAAGATAAAACTTAATTTCTAGATTTCCTGGCTTGGAAAAATTGAGCAATAATAGCACTCAAAGACTTTCTGCATGACCATGAGAAAGACAGTTTGGGATAAAGCCAAGAAGAGTGGAGCCCAGCAGTCTGAGGTTATTTCCCAAAGGACTTAGGAAGAATTTCTTAAAACTCAGGTGATGCTAGAAAATAATCCATTCACTGAGACTAAACCCAGTCTTTTTCCATTGCCTCCAATACATGTATAAAAAGGTAAGAAACACTCAAAGTGGCCCTAAGTTATAGGACAGCCATGGAAGAGCCCTGCAAATGCCAGGATGGCCACCAGTAACTTTAAGGCACAGCACAGTGGCTGTTATCTGGTCAGGGTCCCACCAGTCGCTACAGAGGCAGGAAATACAGCTGGGCCATTGCAGTTCACTGGTCAAACTAGAAAGAATGTAGAATTGTTGACAGACAATATGACCTGTGTTAGCTGCAGAGGTGCTTTTTTTCATATCCATTACCACAAAATAGCCAAATTAAGTAAATGTTAAAAATCAAAACACTTAATTCTGAAGATGTCAAGGGAAAATGGTCCTATTGTTCTGAAATTAAAAAACAAACAACCAACCAAACACACACACCCCAAAAAACCCACAAAACAAAACAAAACCTTTATTTATTTTTTTTTTCATTTTTATTCCAGGCAGACTGAACTTAATAAATTCGCTGTGAGGATAGACATAGCCAGCCTGAACTTGCCTCATTGGCAAAGAAAATCAGTTATTTCTTTATCTTTTTTTCCTATTTACCTCAGTTCTGTCTTAAAATTCTCTCTATTGTGCTTACACTTCTTAAAATCCCCAGAACCTCCTGACTCTAGTGCTGAGCTCTGATGTACACACTTGCCTCTCAAAGCAAGCTCTCAAAGACCCCCCAGTCCCAGCCCCTGGCTCCTTTATGGAAAGGGAGCTCCTTGGATGCCCTTGGGGTGACCGATGAGGCCATTCCTACAGCTCCTGCACATCATAGGGCACAGTCCCCCTCTCTGGGGGAGAAAAAAAATTCCAACTCAGAAAAAGCTATCAGTGGATGCATGTTTAAAACTCAGGTTTCTTGGAGGGGCAGAAACACCTGCCTTTAATTTGGGAGGTGGGGGCAAGCTCATTTAGCAGGATGTTCCCTCCTAAGCCAAAAGGAAGAGCTTGGGCTGGGCTGAGCTGTGCTATAGGGGTGCTTTGCTGCAGCACTCTCAATGTCACAATCCCAAGGCCTCCAAACCTTGGTAGCACAACGTGTAATAGCTCCATCTATCTAATTCTCCAAATGCTTGGCAATTTGCTGAGTTTGATAGGTGTGTTCCCAAACGATTTTAGCATTGCTAATTCATTTGCTGCTCGCTGCTGTGCCAAGACTAACGCTTCATTAGAGACAAGGAACAAAACACGCTTCCTTATATGCAGTCACTGCAAGCCTCCCCGATTTTGCATGCTCTATCGTATTATGCACGCCATCCTGCTAACTCGATTTAGCATAAGTAAAAAAAAATTGTATACAGCAGAAGTTAAACTCCAATCCTACTGTATGAATCTTCCTTTCTATCTGGAGGGTTTGTTTCTCTTTCAGAAGTGCTCTATCATCCACTCCTGCCGTGACCTTTACTAGTTTTAACCTTCGCTTCCCTGGAACTGGTTCACTCAGTTTACAGAATCACAGATACACAGAATTGCCACAATTGGAAAGGACCTCTGAGATCACCGAGTCCCATACACAAAAACACAACCCTCACTCTACAATCTCAGCCACCAGGCCATGCCCTGTAGTGCCACACCTACATGTTTCTTAAATACCTCTAGGGATGGTGTTTCGACCACCTCCCTGGGCAATTACAAATATTCAGATGTTATTTTTCTTCTGACTGTGGTTACAATCCAAAAAACTTCTTCAGCAGCAGCAGCAGTGTGACTTGTTGCTGCTGTGTCTTTAAATTATATATCCATAATCTCTTAAATCTACACCATTCAAACTAGGTTGTGATGATGTGCATCAAGAGAACAAGGCCTGGAGAACAAGTGCATCAAGAGAACAAGGCCTGGAGAACAAGGCTTATGAGGATCGATTGAGGGAGTTGGGATTGTTTAGTTTGAGGAAGAGGAGGCTGAGGGGAGACCTCATCACTCTCTACAACTGCTTGAAAGGGCACTGTAGAGAGATTGGTGCTGGTCTCCTCTCACGGGCAATGAGCGACAGGACAAGAGGGAATGGCTGCAAGCTGCAGCAGGGTAGGGTTAGGCTGGACATTAGGAAAAAATTTTTCACGGAGAGAGTGGTCAGTCAGTGGAATCAGCTGCCCAGGGAGGTGGTGGAGTCACCCTCCCTGACTGTGTTTAAGAGTAGATTGGATGTGATGTTGAGGGATCTGGTGTAGGGGAGAACTTGTAGAGTAGGGCTGATGGTTGGACTTGATGATCCCAAGGGTCTCTTCCAACCTAAATGATTCTATGATTCTATGATTCTAAGAGGAGTTCCCACAAAGGTTCCCACATGTGGATTTGTGATGGGGAACAGGGAAAAGATAAAGGAAATAAGACTGAGAAAGGTGAAAAGTGTGGTGTCTTGTACTGCCTGTGCATCCCAAGTAGGACGGGACTGTGGGTGGAAGTGGGAGCGAGAGCGATGCTGTGCAGAGAGGGTTAATCGTCCTTGGCAGGAGCAGGGCTCCCCCTGCATCAGAACCTCTTGGCTTTGGTTATTCCAAGGCTGGGCCTTACCCCTGCAGGGCCACCCTGTATTTAACATGCAACCCTGATCTGCAGTTCCCCCTGCAGTCTGCATATTTGATCTGCAAGTTCTTTAAGAGTAAACTGAAATGCAGCCTGAGCACGAAGGATTATCTCGGGGTACACAAGACTATAGAAATTAACTACATTCATTACTTCTATCAGCAGCCTTTTGCTGCTGTTCTGGCTCGGGAGCCAAACAAACATATGGCCTCCCTTGCAATGGGTACAAGGACT
This sequence comes from Jacana jacana, assembly GCA_013400555.1. Classification (NCBI taxonomy): domain Eukaryota; kingdom Metazoa; phylum Chordata; class Aves; order Charadriiformes; family Jacanidae; genus Jacana; species Jacana jacana. The sequence continues at coordinate 31,303 of VZTM01034097.1, read as the reverse complement.
CCCCTGACAATTATCACTGACATATGAGGTCGGACAAACTCCAATTTGGTCTCCCCTGGCAGCAGGAGGCATCTGTGATGCTGGGACCACTGGGACAGGGCAGGAAAACCACATGGTAAAGGGCATTGTAGAGAGGGGAAGGGGAAAATTATTGAGATTGAATACAATCCTTTGGCTCACACTGAACTAAAGTGAAGGAGTCTCTAGTTTCAGGTAGAACTGCAGAGGTATTACTAAAAATGCAGAAAATTACCTAAAAGAGAGTGCCTAGAAGGAACCTACTTCTGAGGGACAAGGTGGCTCAATGCCTCTTGGCCACAAGGTGGCCATTGACTTAGATTCAAAAACACCAGTTTGAAAAAATGGCCCAAAAGTGCTCAGAGTGGGTGAGCAAGGGAGGCATGATCAGAGGGGGCTGTGTCTGCGCCCAGAACAGGGTGCAGGGAAAACCCAGTGTCTTCACAGAGAGGTCTTGCTCTGGATCTTTTTTACTGAAACACTGGAGAAATTTCAGGCTGTAGGTCTCTGCCAAGGAAGCAAACAGGAGAGGGAGAAAGAAAATCAGAGGGAACTGAGCTCCTCATAAAGATACAAACAGTCCCAGATGAGCCCCTGCAGGTGGAGGTCTGTGCCTGAATGTCCTCCTGTGACTCTGCATCCAGCAAAGGGTGGCAATCCCATTTATTCATGAAAGATCCAAGTGGCAGAGTTCTTACCAGGATTAACTCTGGCCTCAGCCAGTGCTCGATTTTATAATGTGTGTTCAGAAACCTGGTGGGTCTTTGGACCAGGAATGTTTCATGTTTCAGCAGAACAGACCATTGACGTTCCTTGAAGAGTTAGTTCTAATCTGCATTTCAGAATATAACCCTTCTCTTTCATCTCCTTGTATTTCTCTGCCAATGGCACAGAGGTCAGAATCTTGTCAAGGGCTAAAGAAATATCCAGCAGAAATGTGTTTGGATTGTGTAGTATTAAAATGGAGTTGTCTGAGATGCATTTGGCTTCTTTACCTGGAAGCAAATCCCTCCTGGACTATGAGTAGAAAAGAAGTGTCACATTGATTGAATTAGCAATGGCTTCATTCAAATTATTTATGTAGCATATTCAAGACGTGATGCCTCAGAAGAGGTTTCTAGATCTCAGAGGAAATACTTGGTGTCCCAGAGCCAATGTGTGTAGCAATGAAACACAGCCAAAACTTTGTGGAGAAAGAAGCAAGTCATGTTGACAAAGCTCAATGGAGCAGAGATTCCTATAGAGAAAACACAGTAGCACTTGCTGGGAAGCTGTTATAAAAAAACCTTTCCTCCCAGGAAAGGCACACCTCAGTCACACTGATGCTGGGTTTATAGATTGTGTGCTGCTCTGTCTTTATGCACCAGATTAAACAGTCTGAGGATGAAGTGGAGCAGAGGCAGATTCTGATGTTATATATTCCCTGTATCGTATGAGTTGCCCGGGAGATACAACGGGGCCCTGAGACAGGGGTGGTAGGAACAGATTTCCTCAGGGATGAGTGTGGGGCAAAGGGGTCTGATTGTGAGCATCTTACCTGCCAAGATAAGTGACAGCAGGCAGATTTACAGTAATACCTCTGAATTTTTTAGAGCTATTTTTGTGCAGACCATGTATACTGGACAGATTCTGATGCGGATTTTGGTGGCCTGAGAGGAATCCAAAGTGTACATCTACAGACACACTTGTCCCCAGAAGGCTTAGAGATAAGAGACCAAAAATCCCAAAGTCTGTAGAAGAAAATGAGCCACCCCAAGTTCTGAGCAGTGGGTGTTCACTGTCAGGTTCACATTTCATCTTCATCACTTGGGGCAGCAAAAAGCTTTAATTGCAATCTGTCCCCTGGTGGTTGGGACAAATGACATCACAGTGTAATTATGGCTTGCCCCAACAGCAAATGGAATGATATTGGCTGGACATAATCCTGGGTGGACTAGGTTTCCTGAGTAGCACAGGAAAAGACACTTCACTTCTGTCCCTTCTTTCCTAACACATGTAAGAACAAGCTTGGTTCTTGGCAGGGACACCTCCAACCTGACCAGGTTGCTCAGAACCCCCTCCAACCTGGCCTTGAACCCCTCCAGGGATGGGGCAGCCACAGCTTCTCTGGGCAACCTGGGCCAGTGTCTCACCACCCTCACAGCAAAGAATTTCTTCCTCAGATCCCATCTCAATCTCTTGAGTTAAAACTGTTCCCCACTGCTTATTGAAACTCTCCAGGTGAGGTGAAACTCTCCTGCATTGTAGGGCTGGTGCAGGGTAGAATGCTAGAGCAGGAGAAACACAAGGAGCAGAAAAGAAATTATTCCATCCTTCTGTTATTGCTTTTCTCAGCAATAAAACATCAAAAAGTTGTTCTCCAAAACTCATGAAATTTTAAGAGATTTTTTTTTTTTAACTCTGTAAATCTGCTGAAATTTTGCATATTGCATGTTAATCCTCTCTCTCCAGCCAGCAGGACTGAAAACTTTTATTTGTTAATAAAACTGGGTTACTCGGGGAATAGAGAGAGTCTAGAAGATGGAGTATTAAAGAGCAGGAGGAAAAAAAATGCTGCATTTCACTGGGTAGAACCTTTAGATTCGATGCCTCTATTTTTTTTTTGGTTGAACTACTGAGTTTTTTGACTGCAATAGGCAGTGCCCCGCTGCTTGTACCTGGCAATCTGCGAATACAGAACTGGTATTACATAAAAGCAGAGAAAACATTTTAACTTGGTAGTCTCAGAGCTGGCCATTACGCTTTCTTTTACTGAAACTTCTATTTCATCACTCACGAGAGACATGAAAAATCAATTTCACAAGACATATCTTTTTTAAAGCAACATATAATTGATTGCAAATAGGGACTTAGACCACAAGCACCTCCTTCAATTATACAGCAACGGTATTGCAGAATTATAACACAATGTATATTACTTTCCTGACAAATCAATAAAAAAAATTAAACAAACCACAACAGATTGTTCCCATGCTGATGCCAGGACCACTCCCAGAAAGAATTTTATAGGCCTTATAAAAACAGACTTTATTTTATGGTATCTGAATTACAGCAGCGCTTCCAACACTGCTGTGTATTTAAGTAAATTGTTGGTTTCTGTAAATGGGACAGCCAAGCTGGAATCACTGCTTTTACTGGTGCTCACTATAACTATAGAGAGCTACTTTCTTGCAATATTGGCTACTTTGAGAAAAGATGAGACAGGAAAGTGAAGTTGGGAGTGAAGATTAGATGAAAGATGCTGATATTATGATGTTCTTTCCTTTCTGAAAACAGAAGATAAAAGATATATTAAAATATTCCCTCTAACTGATATCAGAAATTTGTGACAGATATTGCAACATTCCCACTTCACATTCAATCTTTAAAGATAATTATTTCTCTTGTACTATGACAAGAAAATTTTGAAACAAATGTCATTTAGAATTAAAAAAAACAACCAACCATGGGTCTTTTTCAAAATCTGAAGACCCATTTAAAGAATTCACAATTGTTTGCCTTTAAATATGTCATTTAGATTTGTCAAAAATATATATTTTATCATAAATATTATTGTTTCAAGAAACCATCATTTTTCATCTCTAGTAAAGGATGGGAGAGGAATTTGGAGATTACTGAACAGAATCACTGAAGTGTTAAAAATCAGCAAGATTCAACAGGTGTATAGGGAAGGTTTTGCCTGTAATTTGAACCAAAACTTTATAGAACCTTGTAAAACTCTGATGGGAATTAATTGATATTTCCTAAAAAAATAATATTTATAGTTCTAGCCCTGCAACTACACATAGATAATATTTTGTTACAGTAGAAAACTGGTGGTGAGAGGGTGTCTATGCCTGAACTAATAGACAAACACGTATTTTGGTGCTGTGGCCACAAAGTAGTTCAGAACCACCAGGTGCTTAAGGAGAGAGAAGACACCCTTTTGGCTCTCCCAGGGAGTCCAGGTCATTTGAATGCTGGTTCATAATAAATATTTTAACTGCAGGCAGCAAGCTGGGATTATTCTAGTTTGTAGAGAAGAAGAAACTGGGAGAGGACTCTGGAAAGAAGGTAATTTTCATGAATATCAGTGATTGTTCAGGCTCTCCCAGAGCAAATTCCCGGCTTCTGCTCCTGGCTTGCAGAGGTCAGAGTGGAAAGGTTTTTAACAGGAAACAAACAGGTTAATGGGCATGGTCTAGGATGGGTCAAAGATATGGTTGATCTGGCAGTCTGGTGGTGAAGAGAGACCTGATCTTTCCTCAACGTAGCAATAGTCTCAGAAATATCAAGTCTGCTCCAGAATTTGCTACTGGGCAGTGATATGGTTTACCCAGTTCAGCCCATTTTGTCATGAAATTCAGGTTCTCTGTGTCTGGAAAAGTTTGTTGGTGGGATCCAGCTTCGTCTCTTGCCCTGATGCTGAAGACTTGGTCACCTGCTATTCTGAGGTGTGCTGAGGTAGACATCCATGAAAATGATCAAGGGCCACGAAAACAATCCAAGGACTGAAGCACTTCTCCTATGAAAACAGGCTGAGAGAGTTGGGAGTGTTCAGACTGGAAAAGAGAAGGCTTCAGGGAGACCTCATAATGGCCTTCCAGTCCCTAAAGGAGCTCTAGGAGAGAAGAGGAGGAGGGACTCTTGATCAGGGTGGGGAGCATAGGACAAGGGGGAAGGGTTTGACACTGAAAGAGGGGAGATTGAGATGAGATCTGAGGAAGAAATTCTTTGCTGTGAGGGTGGTGAGACACTAACCCAGGTCTCACCTGGGAAGGTGTGACTGCCCCATCCCTGGAGGGGTTCAAGGCCAGGTTGGACAGGGCTCTGAGCAACCTAGTCTGGTGGGAGGTGTCCATGCTCAAGGCAGGGGAGTTGGAACTCGATGATTTTTAAGGTCCCTTCCAACCCAAAACTATTCTATGATTCTATGATACCTAGCAGAGCTTGTGTCCTTCTGAGGAGTCTGTCTTCCTTTGGCACACCTGAAGCTTAGCTACTCTGAGGTGGTGGCAGGGTTTTTTTCCTGTAAAGAACTGTTCCCCTGCCTGAAGGCAGCTGGGGCACACCTGAATTTCTCAACTACAGTTAACAATTGCTTCTCTGTCACTTGAGACAGGCCCATTTGCCAGCTGACTCCTTCAGTCTGTACATGTCAAGTGATGCTGAGAACAGCCACCAACACACAGCCCAGCATCCTACACCTGCAGCGTCTGTTGGTTCCCAGGGGGGCTGGAAATGCTCAGCACTCCTTCTCCTGGTCAATCTCAGTTCCTCTTCTAGCAACACCCCTCCATTCACTCAGAGCCATCCAGCAGTGATGAGAGAAGCCATTTCCTGAAACTATTTGCACTAAAGTGGTTGACTTGTCCTCATGTGCCATCTCTCTGTCCCTCTCTTGTGTTGAAGGTTGCCTTTCAGGCCAGTTGCCTCACAGCCAAGGCACAGATGTAAATGTACAAGTACCTGGACAGGCAGAGTGGAAATCTCTCAATATTTCATTAACCTGAATTATTTGCTTTCATAAACAAGTAGGTTTTGAAGATCTCCCCAGGACTGCAAATGATTTTGGCAATTATCTCTGAGAGATAATTACAGATTTCAAAGGAGGATGCTCTGACAGGGATAAGGGAGGATACAAGGTGACCTACTGCAGTAATCCACCATGAAGATTAGGGAGAAAGACATCAAAAGGAGCTGAGTTTCTTGATGCAATTTCTATTAACAGGATTAGTGGTGATAGCAGAGGAAAACTGCCCCAGACAAAAGACATTTCTCTTTGGAGATCTGAAAACAACAGTCATATTCACTGTCCTGGAACCACCTGGATGAGAGGCTGGGATCATCCTTTGGTCTTCCCTGTGCCGTCAGCCCCAATGGAGGGGTCCTGCTAAGGATAAGATGTTGTGAGCTGTGTTACAGGCCACAGCTCTTGTTAAAACACCCAGACCCAGGAGATATGGGTGTGAGTCTTGGTGCTGTCATGGTCTTCTTTCCAGTAACAGGGAGTCTCCCAAGTCCATTCCTCTTGTCTGTCCCATTAAGAGGAAGCAAAGGTTGGTCCCTCTCTGGGACAGGTGCTATGTTCTATCTTCTAGTACATGTTCTCTAATAGGAGAATGATAAAAATGGAGGAGAGGATAGTGCTGAATTTGTATTTCTCTAAAATCTTGGCAAAATCTAGTTGGCTGTGTGTTGGTTTCCATGGGCAAAACATCTTGACTTTTCAAACGCTCAGTATCTGGGTTTTAATGAAACTGGAAGGAAAAAAAACAATCCCAGAATACAGAATACTTTCTCCAATTCACAATCATTGAGTCAAGCATTGGTTCTCTTTCTCATTTGGTTGCACAGCTATTCACAGCAAGTTATGGGATGGGAGAGTTTCCTGCCCATTTCTGTTCTTTCTGTCCTGCCAATACTGTGGTCAGTGGCAGTCTCCATCCCAGAGAAATGGAAGAGTCTGCAGCAGCTCTCCCAGCCTGTCTCTAAAGGTGATGGTCCCATCACCTCTTCCAGTGGCCCATAGATAACTCCAGCGATCTACTAAAGTGGACATAAGATGACATACAAAGGGACATAAGATGCTTTGGCTCCTGCTTCATATGGAAGAGATGCTGTGAAAGCCTTTTTGTAACAGAGTTTGCTATGAAATGACTGAGAAATACCAGTTCAGTTGGATTCCCAGTGTTCGTGTGCACTTGTTTATCCTTCTAGAGACCTAGGGCTTCTTTAAAGAACTTGATTATATTTTTTAACTCAGGAGAGAAAACCTAAGAAATATAAAATCCTCTTGACTTCTCAAGCCATTGAGTTAGGGGAAAAGAAGTTGCCTCATACGAGATCCCAAACTGGGGATTCTTGGCAACTCTGAGATATTTTATTAGCTGTTCATGCTGCATATTCTCCAATTGTCTGATTTCTGTACTAACAAAGTAGGGTTTGAATTTAGAGGTCTTGTTGTTGTTCTCACATGGTGAAAAATGGAAAGCATCAGGCAGGGGATAGACAGGCCAGCGCTGCAAGCTTTCGTGCTGTCCTTCCCATCTCCCATTTGGGGATGGCATCACTGGCTCCCTGTGGAATCCAGAGCCCAGCCACTGCCCCTGCTGCCAGATGCCCTGAGCCCAGGCACCCCAAAGAAAAGCCTATGAGACCCCATCTCCAGGTTTTATGCTGTGAGCACGCTCCCACAGGTGCACACCTGTACTCGTGACACAGACCTAAGTGATTTCCCACATACCAGCTATTTCACCCCACTCCTGCACTCCTGTGGAGATGCCAGGCTGGCTCCTCTCTGGGCTGGGCTACGCGGTACTCCCTGGAGATAGCCATGCTCCCCTCCATGTAGGAGCAAGACTCCAGCTTCTGCACAAGGCAAGCACCTCATCCTGCCCATTCCTGAGGTCGGTTTGCATAAAAATCTTCAATTTTCCAGGCCTAAATGAGACCAGCTGAGTGCCCAAAGTTGTTAGCATGTTTGTTGGAAGAGCTCTGACTCTTTTGCATACAGAAGCTTTCTTTATTTGTATGCCAGACTATTCTAAAAAAGCAACAACTCCCATCAGAACTCTTACCATTTACGAAGTGTCACATACCAAACAAGGTACAGTGGAGTAGCCACCACCCCTCGGCTTTCTGATGCACCTGTAATAGTCAAAACTCCCACAAGCACTAGAACGCTCATTTTTTGCAGTCAAGGATAGCTAAATTTTTAACACTAATTGCATTTTTCCCCCCTAGAATACTTGAAACCATCTGATAAAATGCATGAATCATTCTTGATTTGGGGCATGGACCCTCAAAGCAACCATTGGTTTGGAGTGAGAGGGATGTAATGTTGTACTCAGAGCCTCTGATTAAATTTCCAGATTGCAGAGCTGAAATGTAAATGATGGATGGTGGCATGTAAAGGTGTCACAGTGGCAGATGGTCATTCCATTTCCAGAATAGCTTTATGCAGCAGGAAAATTGAATTTTCAACCAGCCAAAATTTTCAGAAATAGAAAAAGGTATTATTGAAAATTATTTGGATTTCAATTTTCTTTTTTCCCCTCTAATATTTCCTGAAGGAAAACAGCTTCTGCTGTTTTCAGCCTCTTTCAGCCTGCTTCCTCTGTGATACATATTCTGGCTAAAACACCTTGGCCAATCAGACCCAGATAATTCTGTCAAGTTAAATATTGACATAAAATTTGGCCCCCAAATTCATATTTTCAGGAAAGTGTTTATTTGATGTAATACAAAAGGACAGATCTGTTCCCTTCTTAAAAATATCACCAATATTGCAAAAAGAAAGAGAGTCTTTATGTTTAATAACCTGAGAAGTGAGGAATTACAGGGTTGAAATCCACACTGTCTCCCAGTCAGGGACACTGAGCTGTTTTGAGACCTGTCAGGGTGAAGTGCGGATGGTGGAAATGGGAATGTGCCTAAGATATACCTATACAACATGGAATGAGGAACTCAAATCACCTCAAAGGGGAGCTATCTGTGGATTCCTCCCATGCCCAGAGATGGGTGATAACTAGCTCCCCAGCTCCAGGAGCTCCAGGAATTGTAAGGAGGGCAGTAAGGTCTTTGACTCAGGTCTCTTTATAAGCAGCCTCAAGTGACAGCAAGCCAGTAAGCAGCCAAGTGGCTTGAAGGACAAAAAGTGCAGCAAGGGGTTTCAGTGGCAACTCATGATTTGCTGATGCAGACTGCCCAAACACTGGTCTGAAGGCTCCTGCCTGGAGAGGATTTGCTGGACCCTGGCCAACCTCCAAGAACCAGCATAGTTGAGAGCACTAAATCTTCAGAGCTTCCAGTACTCACCATGTTCTGTCCTAAAGGATCTGCTTACCAGCTCCGCCGTAATTACTTCCCCTTGAACAAAAAGTGAGAGGCTCAACATCTCATATAAACACTCACCACCCCAAATAAAATGCCTCCAACAAACTAGTCAGTTTAGCAGATGGAGACTTCAACCCATCTGGATATGGAGGCCAGCTGCAGGATTAATTTCTCCTTGAGCAGCAAACCAATGTCAGGATACAAACAGAAGTGCTGTGCACCACACACCCACCTCATCTCTTTCACCTGCCACCTGGCTCAGATTAGGGAAGGAGCAGTTAAAAATAGTTCCATTGCAAAAGCTGTGGGAGACCACCTGGCTTCAGTGCAGAGTAGGTTCACACCTTTTAGTGTCATCTTCTCACCCCAGTTACCTTGCTGACCTCCCACACTCCTCCCCAGACCCAGCACAGCACCAGCTCCCTCATGCTGATGTGAAACATGCTGAATAATTGATGATCTAGTTTGCTGACTGAACTAAAAAATGGGGGTTTTGGGTCAATCAAAAATGAAATGCTTCTTTT
>VZTM01034097.1:5682-21305 GCA_013400555.1 Jacana jacana | reverse complement strand
CATTCATTGCTCTGCCCAGTTGCCTGTACAAGAGGCTCTTTGTAGATGACACAGGACCTCTCATTCCCTCCAGACTACCACGGACACCTCACTGGGAGTAAGGTCGTGGTGGTTCACCTCTCTCTTCTGTGCAAAAGACCCACGCACAGACCCATGCACACACAGTTTCCTTCAAGGATTTTTCACGGGATGAAAGCTTGTTGTTTGCTTCTGAGAAAAATGCTTGAGAATTATGTGCTTATCTCCCTGAAACAATGCTAAATTCAGATAATATGTGAACTTAGAATTAAAGGCAATAAAATAAAGTAAAATAAAGCACATTACTTGTACAACCAATACAAGAGGAGAATTTGCAAAACAGAGTATCCTGTTATCTATTACTTTACTGAGACTCCAGCAGAGTTTAGGACTGCACAAATCTATCCTGAAAGGCCAGCTTCCTGCTGCAGAAGAACCTGGGATTATTGACCCCTGAATCATGCTATAATGGCATAAATATTGACAATCATTGAGGTAAACATCAAGGTTTATTGACCAAGGTGCAGTGGCTATCCAGGTTTACAGAACCAGAAGGACTAGCAAATCATGTTTTATGAGACAGGCGGTCAATACAGACTTTTATCACCAAACCAAGCTGGAAATGTCTGCCCTGGGATCTTAAGTGGAGAGAGCTTATCCCCACTCCAGGATAGTACTTTCCCAGCTGGAGCAGCTTTGGTCCCAGCTAACTGCATTCCCTTCACCAACTCACGACAAGACTTGCAGATCATAGAGTCATAGAATCATCTCGGCTGGAAGGGACCTTTATGATCACGAGTACAACCGTCAACCTGAGGAACCTGAGGAAAAAACATCACTAAAACCTGTCCCTGAGCACCGTGTCAACCTGTCTTTTGAATACCTCCAGGGATGCTGCCTCACCCACATCCCTGAGCAGCCCATTCCAATTCTTAATAACCCTTTCTGTGTAAACATTTTTCCTAATATCCAACCTGAACCTCCCCTGGTGAAACTTGAGGCCATTTCCTCTTGTCCCATTGCCTGTGTCTTGGGAAAAGAGACCAACCCCCACCACTCTACAACCACCTTTCAGGTAGTTGTGGAGAGCAAGGTCTCCCCTCAGCCTCCTTTTCTCTAGGCTGAACGCACTCAGCTCCCTCAGGTTCTCCTCATAAGACTTATTCTCCAGATCCCTTACCAGCATCATTGCCCTTCTCTGGACCCTCTCCAACATCTCAGTGTCTTTTTATGTGGCAAGGGGCCCAAAACTGGCACAGTACTCAGGGTGAGGCCTCACCATTGCCAAGTACTAGGGGAGATGATGCATTTTTATTAGGGTAAATAATTTATTAAGGTATTTATATGCCTTTCCTATATGGAAAGGTAAAAACCTTTCCAAGGAATTCTGTAGGCCGTTTCCATGTTGACCACCCAGTGCAGGGTAGCAGAGAATGGAACAGACTCAGGATGGAAAAAGGATGTAACACACATTCAAACCTCCTGCATGCATGCATGTGATGATGAAAATGGCAATTAGGAAAACCTGAGTGAGAGGCAGGATTAGCCCATCAACTTTTCAGATACGTTGTGTGTCCATTCATGCACATGATCATACACTATTTCATGAAGCTTATCTAAGCTCCCCTCCACCCTTTGCTTGTGCATACACATGGGGAATATTTCTGGGTCATAATCTGTTATCTCTCAGAGCACAAGCCAACTACCAATAACTGATGCAGTTCAGAGAGAACATTTTCCCCAGGCACTTTATTTGATAATTACCCGCCATGGGGTTCTCAATCTGTTATTGGCCCCTGTTTGGAGAGGAAGCCAAGCTGGAGGGAGTCCTGTTGTGATCAGGTCTGGTGATTTCCGTTATTGTAGATCCTACATGATTGCCTTTCCTGAAGCCTTTTCCCTTCTGAGGAGACTGACAGATGTTCTCACTTGCCACCATGGCTCTTTCTGGGCAGTCCTGACTCAGGCCTCAGCGCCTCCTGCAACCCTCAGATACGTTTCCTCCATAGCAAAGTATCAGTCTCCTGAGAGTTTCTGGCTTCACTGGCAATTTTTCCTTTCTACAGAGGTGGAACTGAACTCAAATATAAGGAGATTCAGCAAACAAGATCTCTTATCTTGCACAGCAGGTTTCCCTCTGTCACCCAATATTGGAGCTACCTGAACACATGCATAACTCCACGAGATTCATAGTGGTGGAAACTCTCACAATGTCAGGTATTTCATTTCCACCCATGGACTGGTGATGGACTAGTCACTATGGAAACCCTCCCAGCCTCCTTCCTTCACCTTCTGTTATAGATTGTCACTACCTATTTGCCACTTGTGGCAGATATCCTATGCAGGGATATTCAAGAAGATGGCCTAGGAGCTCTGGGACTGCTGCAGGAAGAAAATAGAGGATACTTGCATGCCTGGCATCCTGAGGCAGCTCTATCTTACTGATACTCATAGCACACATCCATCCTCATTTCAAGAGAAAGATCTCCTGAATTAATGTAAATTCAGAGAGGGCAATGAATATTCAATAACCTCAAAAAAAGAAAAGAGGGAAACACAATGAAATTTCAGGTTGAATATTAACCAATAATTCCTATTAATTAAAATTAGACTTCAAGGATTTGAATAGAGCTCACAGTCAGCATTAGTTAGATGAAATTGAATGAATATTTAGCATCTCTTATTCCTAGGATTCAAATTCTCACTGTGTAATATTGTGACTCTACACTGCCCATAGCAGCCTGAATTTGAGTTATACGACTCATATAGGAAGTGGCAGAAACAGTCCCATTATAGCTAAAAACATATCTTGGCAGATAAATTGCTTTGATGTAGTAAAACAAGTCACAGAATTACTTGATTATTAGCTTTTAGAATGTTTTGCTTTTATTTTTGTTCATTGTCCACATTCCTATTTTTCTCTTGAGGTGCTGTAGACACTAATTTTGCAAATAACTGGGTTTTTCACAAAATTCCTTGGCCGTGATCTCGAGAGATGGTATGACAGTATAAAGGCTCTCTTTGGGGTTTAGCTCAGGAAAGTGCTGTATTGTACTTAAACACACACTTAAGTACCAGGCTGAAAAAGGACCCCAATAGCAAGAAGCTAGCAAACCATCATAAGCATTAAGCCAAATGGGCTTTAACCACTGTGTTCATTTCTACCAGCTCTGAGCATCAACACTTACTGGGTTCAAAGTCAATCTCAGCTTCGGGACTCCTGATGTACGTTACTATTGCTGCTGCCACTGTCATTGCTATTGCTAATAACGTTAATGTTAGCATTAACATTAGCATTAACTTTATTTATTTACTTTTTTATACCTTCCCCACATGAACTGTTATTAATATTCCCCATGCTTGCTATTGAGTCTGAAATCTTTCTGTTTTTAATTACGTAATGTCTAGGACAAACCCTGTAGTGTTGAGATTTCTTCTTCAGCCAATATGAATACATTTTTAGAAAATGGAAATTCTGTGTTACAGTAGATGATGGCTTTCCTAACTACATTGGAGATTTTCCATACAGAAGTTGCTTTGTCCTTTAGTCAGCTCAGAAGTCTGGAGGTCCAGCTTGTCCTGGACATTGCAGTTCTTCTTCTCATAGGAAGTAATTAAATATTCATTGTTTCCTCAATGTTGCTATAATTTTTTTGGACATTCACATTTGCCCTGCAGCCACCATGAAGTATAAGTCCTCTGAGAGGATATTCCTTGAATGGAAAGGATATAAGAAATCACATTTAGATAGTTCAACTGGTACCTGTCTTGTAATTTTGAGATGGTGGAACATGGGTATGGGAACATCACAGAACCACAGAATATCAGGGATTGGAAGGGACCTTGAAAGATCATCTAGTCCAATCCCCCTGCCAGAGCAGGTCACACAGGAATGCGTCCAGGTGTGTTTTGAACGTCTCCAGAGAAGGAGACTCCACCACCTCCTTGGGCAGCCCCTTCCAGTGTTCCCTCACCCCACTGTAAAGAAGTTCTTTCCCATATTTAAGTGGAACCTCCTCTGTTCCAGCTTGCGCCCATTGCCCCTTGTCCTATCATTGGATGTTACTGAGAAGAGCCTGGTTCCATCCTCCTGACACTCACCCTTAACATATTTATAAACATTAATAACGTCACTCCTCAGTCTCCTCTTCTCCAAGCTAAAGAGACCCAGCTCCCTCAGCCTTTCCTTGTATGGAAGATGCTCCATTCCCTTCATCATCTTGGTAGCCCTGCCCTGGACTCTCTCCAGCAGCTCCCTGTCCTTGTTGAACTGAGGGGCCCATGCGAACACCATTCCTTACTCCAATTAATCATATAATGAAGCATAAGTGAGACACAAGTCAAGCATTAAAGCTTTTGTTGAATTGGACACATCTTGAAGTATGCAGATATCAGATCTCAGCTCCTTCCAACACAATCTTAAGCCTGACCTGTTAGGTATGTGATGCCACTTCGGTGCTGGCTGACAGCCGCTGGGGACAGATGACACTTGAACATGTCATAGAATAAAGGGAGAATTAATCAGTCAGGCAGACCTCCTTACATATTTCTCTTTTCCTTAAATATCAACAATTGAGGTCTTAGACATAGTATTAATGTGATGAACTGGTGCTGAGTTTACATTTTCTTCCATCCAAACGGTCCTGGTTGACTCCAGCTCAGCTATGTGGCACATGGGGAACCAGTAGCACTGGACACTGTGGCTTCTGTGCAAAGAGAGTGCAGAATGCCCCTCCCATGATGTTTGACCCTGGCCCACTCTCGGGTCTGAAAATCATTCTAACACCACTATTTTGACAAGTTAGTTATAACAAATTAATTAGCATTCTAGAGGTAATGCAGGATGCCTCTCTTACAGTGGAAGGTTCTGACTTCCTTCTTGGTGAATTAATCCTTTTATTCTCAGCTCTGGATTTACTCACTCTATGCAATGACCCCAGGTCTCTTCAGGGTCTTTCGTTAAACACACATGGCTCCTCCTTGAAAAAATGCCATTCCTGCGGTGAGCAGTACTCAAGTGTTGCAGCTCTGCTTAACCAGGTTGTGAGTTGTTCCCCCCAGGGGGCCATACATTTCCAGTGACAGAAAGTCCTGTGTTCAAGCATTCTCGTTCAGAGGAATCAACTAACCTACCAAGCAATTACTAACTGCAGCGAAGGACCCCGCTGTCACTGCTTGCTATAAGATGCACGTTCATCCCCTGAACTTGTCTGCTGCGACTCCCACTCACAGGCTGCAAAGGCAAAGCGTCTTGAAAGATTTTGTGAGCTGGTTAAGATCAAAGAAATTTGGTTGCATAAATCATAATATCTCTGGAATGCTAAACTGGAATAAAAGAAAGCTGCTATTGCAAATGGAGGGACATGTAAACGCAGAACATGGAGTGATCTCCCTTAATGCACCCATCTCAAGCTCACTGACCTTGACCACTGACCAGGCTGGCAAGGACTGCTCCCACTCTTGACACAAATGAGAGACAGTGAGGGTGCAGTGCTGGGACTGGGCTGAGGTGGAGTCCTGTTACTGGGCTTCTGAGTGGGCTTGCAGGCTGCTGTTTAGCCCCTGCTAGGAGTGAACTACGCATTAACACACTGACTGTTCTCATGGAGAAGGTGACTCTGTTGCACAGAGCCCATGGGTCTTGTTGATTAACACATTGACTGTTATCCCAAATCCCCAAAACTGTTTATTGTAGCAGACTAAAGAAATACACAGAGCCCCGGATCCAAGGTAGAGCTGGAAGCCAGCCCAGGCTGGAGTCGTTAAAGGACCACACACGTTAACAATACCCACAGCCACAACTGAGTCTCTGGGGTCTGGTAACCTGCATAAGCTGCTTGAGATGAGCTCTGCTTCCTCCTGCCGGTCAGACAACAGTGTTTTCCAAGGTTGGAGACTGACCAGAAGGTGGATTTTCAGAAAGGGATGTGGAAGTCCTTGTGGGCAACAAGTTAAACGTGAGCCAACATTGTGCCCTTGCAGCAAAGAACAGCAATGGCACCCTGGGCTGGATTAGGCAGAGCACTACCAACAAGCTGAGAGAGGTGGTCCTCCCCCTTGTTCAGCCTGGGGGATAACCATCTGTAGTGCTGGGTCCAGTAATGGACTTCTCAGTAGAAGATAGAGAAGGATAGCCTGGAGCAAGTCTAGAGCCAAGCAACGAAGACGGTGAAGGGTCTGCAGTATTGTCATGGTTTCGGCCAAAATTATCAAAACCAGACTGACAGATGGCCCTTCCTCTCCCCAAGAAGAAGGGAGAGGAAGAGGATAAAAAGATTTATGAGTTTAGAATGAACTAAACTACTGTAATGAAGTATTAATACTAAATTAAAACAAAAACAAAAGAAAGAAAATAATGAAATAGATCCAATTTATAAAAACTGTATGAAGCTCGAAGCATGTCACCAGCAGGCATGAGGAAAAGTCCCAGACTGGACTCAGTGATCAACAGGGGCTGGGTTCCAGATCTGGAGTCAGGAATGCTCGGGTAGGGATCAAGGGCAGACAAACAGACAGGGTCGTCCTTAAATGTCAACCATTGAAGAAAGAGCTGACCCTTTGATCCATCAGTTTTTATACTGGGCATGATGGGGATGGGATGGAATACCCCAATTGGTCAATTTTGGGTCACCTGTCCTGTCTGCTCCTTCTTAAAGATGTGACCCCTCTACACTTTCTGCTTCCAACCCACCAATGGGGCAAATAACAAATTTACCTGACCTTGGTTGTTCTAGCAATAAGTAAGGTCCTCTCTGCACCATCCCTTGGTGTAATCAGGTCTTATCACTGTGAGAGACAACAGTTTCTCAACAATGTGCTGTTAATTTCAGAGTTTAATCAGTTAGAAGAGGCCCAGCTGAAAAAGTAAAATTACTGAACAGAAAATTGACTTGTTTTACCTCAAACCAGGAGAAGTATCTATGGGGAGAGGCTGAAAGATCTGGAAGTGTTCAGATTGGAGAACTCTCAGGGGCATCTATCAATGTGTATCCGTACCCAATGGGAGAGTGGAAAGAAGACAGAGCCAGACTCTTCTCTCTGTTATCCAGAGACAGGACAAAAGGAAATTGGTATAGACCAAAATACAGAAAAATTGCATTTTAAAATAAGAAAAGACTTATTTTATTGTGAGTGTGATCAAACACTGCAACAGGTTGCCAGAGAGGCTGGGGGCTCTCCATCCTTAGAGACACTGAAAACCCAGCTGGCCACAGTTCTGGGCACCCTGCTCCAGCTGACTCTGCTTTGAGAAGGGGGTTGGGACTGGAAGGTGTCCAGTGGGGCCACCAAGCCTCAGCAGTTCCATGGTTCTGCTTCTAACATTGTTACATGTGCTACTGTTTTGTAGGACAGAGCTGTACATTAAAGGCTGTCATCTTATTTAAAGCTTTGTGCTTCCAGTAAGATCAAACTAACCCCACACGAGGGCAAATTCCCAAAGGAAAACAGCCACCCATTAAATCCATGGTGCTTGGCTTCATAGGTTTGCAGAAGAGGTATATGAATTCACCAGCATGATCCAATTGTGTGTGGCACCCATTGCTGACCATAGTAGGTAACAATAGTGTCATTTCTATAAGATGCAAAACCAAATAATTATCTGGATGGCTCTCTTAGGTTGGTATTTCAAGTAGATAATAGAGAAGTCATGCAGCTGAGCGGGAGGTTACAAGCAAAATACCCCTGTATTATTAATCTCAGATGTAGCACCAACGATTTACCTGTCAAATCACTTCATTTTACTATTTTGAATCCTTCTTGGAAGCTAAAAATGCCCGAAGCAAAACCAAGTCACTAACTTGTTCGTAATAAAATACGCCACAATTTTGAAAAATCAGTGAGGTGTCTCCATAAACAGAGCAAAAGGGTTATCCTGAACGTGCAGACACCAGTGCTCAGGTATCACCTGATTCCTGTTATAAAATAGCCCATCTACATCCAGTTTATCTAACTGTTTGTATAAATTAAGCTTACCCGTCATTCACTGAAGATCCAGGCTTTCTCTGCACATTTCTATGACACCCAATCAAACTAAACTCTGTCCTTCTCTGAATTGCTCCAGAAATACTTCTGTAGCAGGACAAAACCGAGAACATCAGGATGGAGAACGTGCTGGCTGGGTAGTTGGCACCAGCCAGGGCTCCTGTTGTATGTGGGAGATGCAGCCACTCTTCAGTAAGCAGCTGGTAACTGAAAAAAATTTTAAACACTTCCAGCAATGTATCCAGACCATCAGCCTTCCTCCTGGGTTGGAGTAGCTCTACTTTAACCTACAGAGGACCTCCATGTTCTCTACAGAAGGTGAACGCCATCACGATAGGGCTTGAAAAACAGTCTGTGTTCAAGTCTCAGCTCTCTCATCTCTTCTGACTTTTTTTTGACTAGAAATTCCATGTACATGCCAAGACGTGCTTCCCTATTAAGAAGGTGTTGACACTGGCACATTCCCACAAGCAGCACTAGTTTGAAGGCATCTATGAGTTTTGAGGAAAAGCTGTTTCTGGGAAGGCTCCTTTCCCTGCTGTGATCCTGCACCATTCTGCGAGCCATCTGGGTGACAATTCACGCACTGGGCCAGCACCAGTCCTCTCCTCCACTTATCTCTACCTCCAGCAGAAGGTCCCTGCACCCATCTCAGGCCAAGAAGGTGCCTGCACCTCTGCAAGGTGCTGCAAGCGCCTGTGCTCCCTCCTTAGAGTGTGCAGCCCGAGGTACGGAGGTGCACAGCCTGACCCTGTTTGACCAGGGCTTCTGTTTAATTTGTCTTCCACAGTCTTGCTGGTAACTATCTGCGTACAAAGGGTCATTAACAGGGCAACACATGATTTGCCCACATTAGGGAAATGAGAACAGCATCGCTATCTGTCCATTACATTTGCACAGGCTGCAAGATTGGTTTATATTCAGTTGAAATTCCTGCTGAGGACATGTATGGACCTGCAGAAATGCAAATATATTCCTTTTTTGTTTTGCACAGGGATAACTTTTTGACCTCAACCCTTCCTAGAGCAAATATTGATGCTGCTACAATTAAACACCCCAGCAGAACTGTCTGAATGGGAAAAGAGTAGCTGGGAAGTGGGCATCAGCATTTGTCATTGGCAGAAGGACAGAAACCAATGGAAAACAGCTGAACCAAGAAAAAGAGAACAGAAAAACGAAATACTTCTGGTAGCATCAAGCTGCCCATTGACAGGTTACACCCTGCTTGAGCCTTGAGGGATCTTGCCAGCAAGATCTTCACAAATTCATTGATCCTGTGAGCACTTTGCATAAGAGCATGCTCCTCAGCAGTGCAGCCAGTGAAGGGATTCAATTCCACCAGCAGGACGGAAGGAAAAACTGAGAACCAAGGAGCCAGTCTGGTTTCAGAGGGACAGACTGGAAGATTCAAATATATTTAAGGTAATAACGCCTAAAGAAGATGAGAGGGAGTGATCACTCTTCTGCTCAGACCATACTTTGCTGGGGGAGGGCTGCAGCAAATTCATCCCCAGTGTGCTGCAAGGTTGTTGAACCAAACTGGAGAGTCCTCTTTAGGACTTGCCAAAGTTCAGAAGGGTCCAGGGTCCTGTCTCTTGACATAGTACAAACCTCAATGCTGTGCAGGCCTTTCTGTCCTGTGGCTGCAGGCAAATCTCAGCATGCTTTCATCAAACCATGCTTTTGGGCACCCAAACCTGGAACCTGGGCTCCCCCTGTCCAGACCTCTTGGAGGCTGAGGCATTGCCAGCTGGGGATTCATTCCAACTAACTCCAACAATGAACACACCAGCACTCTCAGGGAATTCGATAGTCATCATTTTGAAGTCAATGCTGTGATTTTGAGGCTATTTAAATGTCAAGCAATAGATTTCAGATGCTGGTTTCTGCGTAAGTCGTTCTTTCCCACTTGAGGGGAGCAGAGGCAGATTACACCAGGACTGGAAAAAGTGCTACCAAATGCTGTGTCCAACCATGCAAGGTGATTTTAAATTGGGAGAGAAAGAAGGAGGCAAAAACTTGCAGTTCACAGGATCCCTGAGTCTCCTTCAGGGAACGTCAGAAGACACCCGGCTGTTGAGTTTTGCATTTGAAGTCTAGTGGTTCCTTCCACTGCAATTAATGTACCAGAGAAGACAGGCAATGAACCACTGACAGTAAGACTCAAAGGGAAGTGCTATGTATTTTGATCTCAGGGAGGAACGTGTCCTTGCTCAATAAGTAACAAGTTAGAAGCAAAGATTCCCTGCTGTGCCAACTGGATACCATGAGTGGTCAGACCTTCTGCAGTGGGGGACATGAGGCCAATATTATCAGGAGAGCTTCTCTATCTTTCAAGGATGAAAGCAATGTATTTGTTTGCTACAAGCTGTAAAGTTTATTAATTTGCATGTCTTACAAGCTTTTCCATGAGTTTGGAATGCTTTTTGATGTCTTAGAATGTTTAGATTTGGAAGGGACCTTGACAACCATCCAGTTCTCACCCCCTGCCATGTGGGGGGACACCTCCCACCTGACCAGGCTGCTCAAAGCCTTGTCCAACCTGGCCTTGAGCCCCTCCAGGGTTGGGGCAGCCACAGCTTCTCTGGGCAACCTGGGCCAGGCTCTCACCACCCTCACACCAAAGAAGTTCTTCCCCACATTTCAGCTCCATCTCCCCTCTTTTAGGGTCAAATCCTTCCCCCTCATCCTATGACTCCCCTCCCTGATCAAGAGTCCCACCATTGCTCCTGGAGCCCCTTTAGGTCTCTCCAGGAGCCCCTTTAGGTCTCTCCAGAGCCTTCTTTTCTCAAGGCTGAACACCCCCAACTCTCTCAGCCTGTCCTCACAGCAGAGGGGCTCCAGTTCTTGGAGCATCTTCCTGTCGTCCTCTGGCCCTGCTCCAACAGGTCCATGTCCTTCCTGTGCTAAGGTCTCCAGAGCTGGACACAGTGCTCCAGGTGGGGTCTCACCAGAGCAGAGGAGACTAGCAGAATCACCTCTGTTGCCCTGCTAGCCACACCTATTTTGATGTAAATTCTGAGTTACCAAAGGACAATTCTCCACCCCGACGAAATCCTTGAAAAGAAGTCATGTAGTGGGAGTAGGGTAGGACTCTTTTATGCATGGTCATATATATGGTGGGGTCTAGCTTGAGGTTATTTATTGAGGTCTTTGCTTTTCTAACACAGTGAACAGCCCAGCAGCTGTCATCTCCCAGAGACTGGCAGGTCCCTTTATCTCCTAAGATAGTTTCTATCAGCCAGTCTGCAGAACCACAGGTGTCTTTGGTCAGGCATCCACCCACTACTGGTTATGTAGGAATAAAGGTAGTTTTCTCTGTCTTTAACTCATTAATTTGAAGGGATAGAGGTGTGGGTAGGGCAAAACAGAAGCTCCTTTCCTGCTGGGTTTGGAGCTCTGGCTCATCAGCTCACACCCCTTGGATTAGCAGGTAACATTGCTGTCAGAGACAGCAGGCAGGTCTGCTTTCTGCAGGAGCACGCAGAGGCTTTAACCAAAAGCTATTTAAATGGAAATTTGCAGACATGATTCATGAGTCCTCATAGGAGCTTCAGCTACAGTAGCCCCCAGGAGAGAAAAATTGTGCCTTTGGTCTCATCAAGACATGGGAAGGGGATCACAGCTGGGGAGGAGGTGAGTGTCCACTGCTGGCATACCTTTTAATGAGCTGAAGAAGTTCCTCTGAGCATTAGGGAATGGAGTCACATGTTCAGTGTCACAAGTAGCAGTTTTCTTCAAACTTTCGAGGTCCAACCCAAATTTGAATGCAAGTTAAATTGATTATGTGAACCAAAATGACTGAGGATTGTGTGGTATGTATAGTAAGTTGCAGTTGGTTTTGTCTGAAGGCACAAAGAGTGTTTGGTCTAAGATTTGACTCACATATGGTTTATGATGCTCAGGATAAAAATTAATATGGCTAGATTTGAAGTGTGTTGTGTGCTTGTCCACTGGCAACTTGACCATAGTGTAAATATGAGACAATTTTGACAGGGGTGATTCCACAGAAGTTAGCAGTTACCCAAATTCCCTTCCCACTAACTATTGTAAGAACCTTCAAAGCCTTGCTCCGTCAGGACTGCAGTCCAAGCATAAGCATTAGGAAAAATTGTAGCTAAACCTTTAGAGATCAAAGTTTACCTTATGGTTTCTTCTGTTGTCCTTTTTTTGAATAGCAGAGGATTACCCAGGTATAGGTGATGGTGACATGTCAAACTTGGGTAACGGGCCACTGATTCACAAAGAAGAAGTAGTTTGATGGTATTATTTCAAGATTATCATAAGGTAAATTGTTTTATAAGACTTATTTTATGACTTTGGTATCCTCTCCACATGAACTAGCTACCTGGCACGTGAGTATTCCTTCTTATATTTCTTCTTAATAGAATTCTCTGCTTACTCCCCCTGTCTGCTGGTAGCCTTACTGTATACCAGGCGATCATTGAGGGTTCTTGTAGCAACCTGATGATGATCCGATAAAAAAATGGGACATTGCAATGACTGATGCTATTTTTCTGGATTAATCTTGTGATATCTGAAGGGTTTGTGGATCATCTGAAAGAGTTTAAGGTTTCTTAGCAGCAAAATAAGGGTTTATTCTACCAAAAAGAAGACAATAATATGCATGTTGCTGGGATTCTGCTGTTCATACGGTTTATACTCTGAAATAGTTATTAATAATAAAAATACAACATATTTATTCTCTTACATAAGCTTCAGAAGCTGTCCAAGCCAGCTTTAACTTGATGAAAAACTCTGTATGCGTGGAAAGTGTGGCCACATCTCCCAGGAGAAATCTCAGTCCTTCTCAGATCAAACAGATAAAGGATATGCTCAGGGAGTAATGACAGACAACAAGAAGCTGCCTGCAGACATTTATTTGAACTGGTGAATTAAATTTCTTTGGTTGTACTTATGACAACATTTTTCCTCAGATTTCCAGGTGTTCTTGTCCCCTGCTTCCCATTAGGTGAAGTTACAGTTTAAGACTGGGCACAGAAAACTAGGCAATGGAAGTTTCACTGTTTGCAAAGACATAAAAATGCATTGCTGAACCACATTGCTTATGAAAACTGGGTTCATGTGCAGTTTTGAAGTGCAGCTCTTCTTCTGAACTTAAACCAGTTAAACAGAAGTGAAAAATGTGAATGTTACAGTTGAATAATTTCTTGATTTGTTAAAATTGGACTTTATTCAACTAAGAAATCAGGGAGTCAGACAGCACTGAATGTACTGTATATAAAGCCAGCACACACATACCAGGTAAGCTGAGATATGATGTCAGATATAACACATTGTTTCTTTAACACCTAAATCCGGGCAGAAAGCAAAAAAACCAAGTCCTCTCAGGAAAGCAATGTGATCAGTAAAGTCTGAGGTTGGCCATCCCTTGGGACTTTCAGGACAAAGCTAGAACAAAACCAAAGTCCACTCAATGTAGCACCAGCTATGCAGTCATTGACAGTGCCCACAGTCTGACTGAGCTTTAGGAATTTGATTAATGTGTCCAGGATCCCAGCCTGGTCTCCATCAGGAACTCAGGTACCTTCTGCAATTGACAGATAAAAATGGGACCTTTCTAAGTACAATTCCTCTTATCTGAGATCAGAATTGCCACCTTGAGGGGGTTGTAGAGAGAATATAGACTCCTGGTTTTCAGAGAGCTAATATTTGGTGATATGTATCCCTTCTGAGACTCATTCTGGCTGTACAGTATTTATTGAAGGAATGTGCTGAGAGAAGAATTTTGCCTGGGTTTTACTCTATCTTCTCATATTGGAAGCTCAGCAGACTCCTTTGCAATGTCTCAGTTGCTTGTGATAGGAGGTTAATCTTTTAATGAGATTTTAGACATTTTTATTCCTGGTTTTATGTAAGAAGTCCAGAATCTCAGTGTCAGGAACTTAATAAATAAGGTTTGTTGGTCTGGGAGAATTCCACGGATCTGGAGCAAAAATTACAAGTGAATTTACTCTTACATTAGGCTGTCTAATAATCAGGAACTTATTCTTCTCTCCACTCAGTGAAGAGAAAAATGCTTCTCTTTTTGGTGATTCAGGTCTCAAATGGAGCCTATTTTCTGTTGCTTCAGCAGTTCTTACAGTGTATTATGCCTTGAGCTCCACCTTATAGCAGAGACATTGGAAGCAAAACAAATATACATATTTTTCCATTTTTTCCATTATCATATAGAACAAATGAGTTCCATATAACAATAAAAGTCATGGTTTATTATTATTAATACTACTAATCAGCTGTAAGCCTGGTAGTAGCTTAATGACACATGTAGAATGGAGTTTTAACTGGAATATATGATTATCTCAAAGTACATATTACCTGCTTATTGTAACTTGTGAGGATCTCAAGAATGCAAATTCTTCATGAAGGCTCCCCATTTTTCTCTGACTGTTTTTCATTGAGCCTTAAATTTTTCCAGATTACATGGGAATGGCATAAAAAGGATCTTCAGAGATTTGAAAGTTGCTAGCATGCAGTGTGTTTTCACAGGAGAGATGTCATGGTTTTATTAGAAGGCCATTTCTATAGCTGTAAGTAAAAGCAAGGTCACGTGAGAGGGATTGCAAGTAAAATTTGAAGGTTCATTTCCATTTTTCTCAATAAATTATGTACTGAAATCAGTCATTGTATTAAAACTCCTGACCCTTCGCTGTCAGGTGGAGCTGAGTAAGAGCCAAGGATGGTTTCATTTGGAAGACAGGACTAAACAGCAATGACACTTCTCAACCCAGTAGGATCTCAGCTGGCTACATAGAAAGCAGCTGCTGAATTGTTTGTTTAAACTCCAGCTTGGTAGCCTGCTACTGCACTTCCCGTGCTTTCTAGGAATTGCTGTCTGGGAAGGGAACTTCCCTGGCAGCAAAGCTGGCTCTCTGGGCACCTGCAAATGAGAGGCAAGTAGGGATGTGCTGGTACAAGATGCCGTTGTTCCAGCGGTCTGCCCTCTGTGCATGTCACTCTGCTCAGTGCTTCCAGCTCTTTATGGTGAGCGTTGCCACCCACCCTTCTGTCCTGACATGATTTTGCACTATACTTTTAATTTTGGCCTGAAATGAATGTCCCTCCCTGTCCTTCCCTCACAGCCCTTGATCCATTATTCAGTGATTGGAACGTTGTTTATGAGTTTTTCTGTGGCAGAGTTTTGAGATGTTACCTTAAAGGCCCTCACTGTCTCCCTCCAGGCTGTTCCCCAGGCAGCACCCCAGCTCCCACCCTACTGCCCAGACTCTCACACCATCGCACCACCAGGCAAGACACCCTGTGGTCAGGCACTGCGACACTCAGATCCAGATTTAGATCTAGCCCCTCAATCACCTTTATATTAAGAAGAATTTTTTTATTGTGAGGGTGGTGAGATTCAGGCCCAATCGCCCGAGAAGCTGTGGCTGCCCCATCCCTGGAAGGGTTCAAGGCCAGGTTGGAGGGGGCTTGGAGCCACCTGGTCTGATGAGACGTGTCCCTACTCAGGGCAGGGGGTGGGACTGGATGATCTTTAAGGTCCCTTACAACCTAAACCATTCTGTGATTTCGTGAAAATAGGAAACAACTGCTGGTCATTTCAGAAGCTTCCTTTTTCAATTTCATGTGTTCAGATTTGAGGA
>VZTM01034096.1:3375-15588 GCA_013400555.1 Jacana jacana | reverse complement strand
TTTCTCTGTACTTCTTTTCCTCCTTGTCGCCCCCTTTTACTCATTCGTGTCCTCGGTTCTTTCCCTTCTCTACTAAATTTGAACAGTTGTCAATTCCTCTCCTCCTTCCTTTCACCTTCAAATATCACTCTGTATTAAATTTCAGAAAAACTTCACTCTCCTAATTATGTGTGTGCATTTCTGTTTTTCCACCAGGTGGATTTTAAGGCTTTGAAATAGGGTAGCCAGTTGCAGTGTTGCAGCTTTCAAGCATTTTGAATCCCTTCAACCAGCATAACCTTTAGACTCTCTCCACCCAAGGAAAGCACCAGAGATATACGGATATAATGCCACGGAGTTATAAATATAGGACATAAGGAGTATAAAACACTGTTTTAATTAAAAATAGAAGAAACACTATTTACTTAAAAGGAAGCCCTACTTGTCCCCTTCCCCCCCCCAGCATCCCCCCCCCCCCGCCTCTGTTACCCGCCTTTTGCCCTCTCCTGTATCGCTTTTGATAGCAGCGTGGAATATTTCCTTAATAAGTAGGAGGGAAACGTTTTTAATCTAGACCAAAATAGGCCTGTGGGGGTATGTGTGTATTCTTTAGTTTAGTGTCATGCAGATAACTGGAGGATTCTTTCTTAATAAAGATCCTTGATGGAAATTTAAAAACTCTACACTGCAGAGTAAAAACAGTAAAGAGAAAACAGCATTTACTGGTCAGTCGGACGTCCATTTTAAACCTGTACATTGAAGCCAGTTACAGCACTGGTACTTGTATACTTACTTCATAAATGAATGAGGAATTAATAGGTAGCTTTTTTTTTTTCTGTTGTGCTGTCTTGCCTTCTTAAGGTTCTTCAGTATGACAGCTGTTTTCAGCAGTGACATCAGTGAACTGAGTGAAGTGCTTTCTGAAAAAGACCATACGTATTGAAAATTCATAGTACATATCTGAACCCAGCATATTACAAATACTCATCCACGTGCATCTTTATAAGGGTTTATTTTCTGTTGTGCTTCTTTGAAAATAATTTTCAAAGAAGTGCTAACTTCATTAAAATTGCATTTATAGTAAGTACTCTGTTCAAACTGAGTACTCCTAGAGCTTAGGAAGCATGAGGTAGATGTGGTAGTTTCTTGAAAGAGTCTGTAGTACTCAGAAGTATCAGAAATAGTGCGAGCCCCCACTACATTATCAGTACCTTGTTTTAGTATAACAGGTTGCTATAAAGCCTGGAGCAAACTGAGCTTAGAGCCTATGCGTGTTTTTTTAAAAGTATTGCTGTATAAAGGTGCTGCCAGCATTGTAAAAAAAAGTAAATAATTGCAACCAAATGCCTACCACTCCCTGGCACTGGACTTTATTTTAGCTAAGGTGTTGCATGTGTAACATAATCCAATTAAATACTTTAGGCTCAAACTAAATTCTTTTAAAATGCTATATTTAGCACTAGCAGAATCAAATGGTGCACATGTTTTTGAGGTTAAAGATAAAATGTGCTTTCCTGAAGCCGTAGGTGTTTTTCCATGTGCAAACTTTGTAGGAAAGAAAAGCACTGATCATAATAATAGAATGTTCTGTGTAAGTTCCCCCTTTGGACTTGTTGTTTGAGTAGACGGTGCAAAAATAATTCCATTCGGTTTAATAAAGGTATTAAAAGGATGCTGACAGTATCTTAAGACTTGAAAAATGCTTTCTTAACAGAAGATGAATCCGGTGCACTGGCATCCTTCAGGAATGTTTTACATAAAACTTGAAAATGCTCTGCATGGCTACTGCTAGTAGACTAATATGTGGTGCGTTCTGAAGGCGACACGTGTGAGGCGTCCCTCCTTCAGGGATGCTGCTCCCTGACCTTTACCGAAAGTTTGCGGAGCCGGAGTTGCGCTGGTGTAGTTACCGCGGCGAGCAAACCGAAAACAGTCACCTTTAGGGACATGACGTACCTGTGAGAGTGAATGCCCGTCATGCCCTCTCGCGCCGTGATGACGGAAGAACGCCCCTCGAAGGCGCTGGCGCCGTTTTGGGGAGCGCTCCCCGGTGCTCGGGGGGGCTGCCGGTGCTGGGCCGGCCCTCACCACCGCTAGGGGGCGGCCTGCGCCTCCCGCCGGGGGTCCAAGCCTTCCAGCGCGGCTTGTCCAGTGAGTAACGCGGGGCTTGGCCTGACCTCTCCGCGGCTTTTAAAGTACTCTACTGTGCTCGCAATTGCAAGAAAAAGTTGTTTCAGGTAGTTCCAATAACAACAGGAATTCTGTATTAGGACCGTCAAGATTCTCCCCCCCCCCCGCGCATCTATCATCTATGGTATTTCTAACTTAATGGGCGCATAGTACAATTATTAGGTGTTTTTTGGTTTCATCATTGTGCATTCCCCCCCTCCCTTTCCCACAAGAATTTTTAGCCTAAAGGTCAGTGTGACCTGAAATATTCTTGGATTTTTTTTTTCTTCAGTTTTAAAAAGTACTTTTAAGGGTATTACATTTTGGAGATTACTGTTTGAACCTGCTCATCGCTTCCTTACATTCATGGATTTTAATGAAATACCTAATGAAACATGAGCTTGAAATTCTTTGCAGGAAAATCTAAAGCAATTGTGGTGAAGTTATTTTGAATTTGAGTATTAACTGTGCTTTTCTAGTAACTAGCGCCTATTGGAAGCCAAATAATTAATCTGTGGTTAGTGCCACACAGTACATTTTGTGGTAAGTTAGAGTTTTGTCTTTGTCTTTGAGTAACAATTCCCACACATTTTTGCAATTCTGCATCAGTTGACATACAAGCACAACAGAATAACGTTTGCATTTAACAAAGTAAAACCTACACCTGCGTGCACAGTGTGCATGTTTTGCATCTTGGCATTAATTTAGTGAAGTTGGCTAATTATTATGCATAATACTATTTCCTGCTTACATACAGCTTTTCACTCATTTCATAATTTAAAGAAGAAGTGGGTAACCAGTGTTCTTGTTTTATACAGGTAAAAATTACACATGTGGCTTGTACAAGGTCAAGCAACGAAATACTGCTTGAATTAAGTCTCAAAATTTATGATGTTGGGTCCTGGATTCTATACTGCAGTTCCTCATGAAGCAAAGGAACATGAAACAATCCAGATATGTGGATCAGTGAACATTGTTGAAGTTGCTGCTGCCAGGATGTAATTTTTTCTTTTTGCAGCAAATGCATTTTAACCCTTTTTCTGTCTTTCCTTGATCCATGCTTTCCTATCTGCTTCTCATTCTTTCCTTGATTTTTATCAGTTCTTTCTTGGATTACCGTTGTAAAATTTCTCTATTAGTTCTTTTGTGTTCTTCCTGAATAACTTTGTAAATAAGCCTGATGAGATAGTCTTGCACTAGGAAGCTTCTGAGAACACGATGAGTATCTTTAGTAGGTGCTTCTGCTGTGTGGAACCAATTAAGAATATTTTTTTCGGCAAACTTGTATTATTTCCTTTTCTTGTTAAAATATATAAACCTGTGTTGAAGGCTCTCAGATATTCAGAAATCTGTAGATAAGTAACTCGAGAGGCCTAAGTTCAGACTAGTGCAATGATGATAACTTGAAGTGTTGCAGTTTACCTGTTTATTGTACCTTGATCTAATTTGTGTAGGTTGGTTTGGCATTGGTTGGTTGGTTTGTTTGTTTATTGCAAACACCAACAATTGTAGACACCCACCCCGAATGCTAAGTTACAGTTAAAGAATGATGTTTTGTTTTGAATTTAGAAATAAAATTTAGAACTTGATTTAATTTTGGCTAATACATTGAAATCGTTCAGAGTATTGTTATTAACAGGAGAAAATTAGTAGAGAGGTAATAGCTTTGAACTTCTATTTTTAAACACAATTTTGCATTGATTTGTAATATGAAATCGGGCAGTTGGTTGTTTTCCCTTGTTTTATAAATTGATTACTTTGCTTTTGTATGCAAAGAATTAGCTAGGCTATTTTAGGGATCATAGTTGTCCATCATGCTAACCAAATCTGAAATGAGCAGTGGTTGCAGTAATCCATTCTCATTCGCCATTTACCTAGCATGACTAATCACCATACACTTAAACTGTATTCCTTTTCAGTCATAACAGCACTATTGAAGGTATTGCAAGGCATTACCTCTTCTCTCTTGTTATTGCTTGATTGAGCTCATTTCCTGATAAGCAATCTGCATCTTTTTTTTTCTAGTGTTGGCTGTTACTTGCAGAATTCTACCAGACACCATTGTCATTGTATTTACCCTTATTTATAAGTAATATTTCACATATGATTATTTAGTTAAGATTACCAGCACTTGTGAAGGGAGGAACATTGGCATATTATTAAAGAAGGCAGGATACATTAAGTGGCTAGAACCCCAACAGACTTCGGTAAATTGAAATTGTTGGTGACATTGGTATACTCCATATCTGGTTTTGTTTCTAAAAAGGATTTTGTTTTGAAGATGTCTTGTGCTTGTTTAAGCGAAAAAGGTACCTCTTGGTAAATACTGAATGAGAAGTAGCAACATTACCTTAAGCTACATGAACATTAGGTTTCTTTCTTTTTCTCTCTTTCTTTTTCTCTCTCTCTTTCTTTTTCTCTGCTTCTTTAAAAATGGTTGAATTGTTGTTCTGGTATGTTTTGGGTAGAGCTGTAATTATTGATGTGCTGATAGGTCTTGGAATTTGGATACCATACTAAATATTGGCTAGCGCCAAATTTTGGTTCTCAAAAAGTGTGAAGTGAGGGATGACTCAATATTAAAACTACTTACTCTCATCAGTAACCTGAATCCAGAACTGTAACTTCCTCAGAATCATGGTCTTCAGAATCTGAAAGTGCTATGCATTTAAAAGTTGTCCTGCAAACCATTTCAGTGATACCTAATGTGCTTGAATTTACTGTGTCATCCGCTGTAGAGATCACAGTAACTTTCTTTTGGTGTATTCATGTTCCCTGCAACGCAAACTAGAATGCAATGGCTTTTTTTTTTTTTTTTTTAAATTCCTTATTTTATTCCCAATGTGCAGTTTTCTTTGCTTGGTCAGCTAATCTACAAATATTATCACAAGACTGTGGCAGTTGAAACTAACCCTGAAAAATACTGGTCCTCCTAGACAGCACTAGAGAATGAGTACGGGACTGTGGGAAATCACTCTTACTTTCTATGTTGGCACTGTTTGCAGCTGCTTAAATACTTGCTGGTCATGAGCAATTCTGTAGAGTCTTTCAGACAACATTTCTGCTTCAGCACTGTTAGGTCTGCAGATGGTAGATGTTTCTGGGTTCAGAAAGAAATTTTGGAAGGTATTCAGAAATACTCAGAGTGTTTATTTGTACTGGCTATGGAACCGTCTACAAGTTCCTGTGCAGCCACAATTGCTAAATAATGATAGGTGATTAACTATTTTAGTATTTATTAGTTGCTAATAATATAGCATTCTATGCTAATGTTTGGAATTCATCTTGGAAGACTTTGGGGAACATGTATTTGACAATAGGGTTTTCTCTGGTCTCCTAATGCTTCTGGCTGTTCTTGTGGGGGCTTACATTTGAGCTTTCTCTTGTGGCAGTGTGTGTTGCGAAATGGCTGGTGTTCCCCTGACTAAAGGCCCAGATGCATTCTTGCAGGCAGAGATGGTTTCCTCTCAGTCTACCTGCTCTTCCACATCCCCCTCTTCAGAATCCTGTAGCAGTTGCACAGGAGGAAACTATCTGCACTGCTCACCTGGCTGTGGGCATAGAGGAGTGCCATAGCTAGCAGGCAAGGGCAGGGTGTGAGTGGGACTTGCTCCCTATCTTCTCTTTCAAGTGGTGGAGTTCAGCTTTGCAGCTAGGCCTAAAGACTTATTGCAAGACAGATGGCCTGCTACCTAATGATTTGATGTTGTGTATTACCATAAGTTGAGAATTGCAGTATTACTGTGGTGTTGATGTATTGCTTATCACTATTGCTGAACCTTTTTTGTCCATAACAAAATTTACTAAGGCTTAGATTCTTTCAATTAGGTGTATTATTCCCAAAGAAAAGTGGAATTAATAATATAACTGTAAGTGACAAGACAAGAAAAAGCTCTGCCATACCTTTTTGAGACTATATTTAGCACATATACAGCATGGTGCTGCATCTTGCTTAAAAATGACACCTTTCCTTTGCTTAGTTAAAAGTGACTTACATCATGATCTAGTGTAAGTGCCTCAAGTTCCTTTCCTTGTCTGCATCTTAATATACACATGGCTGGCTTGGCGTTCAAAGTCTGGGTTCTGTGTGGATACAAACTAAAAAAGTTCTGTGAAGGGTTCCATTTTTGGTTACTTTGTAGCAGCATCCCTGAAGTAAAATCAACACTTACCAAGTTTATACTAATAACTTGTATCCCAGTTGGGAATTGACAATCTTCAAATACAATTATGCTTTCAATTTTTGGTTTGTCACAGGCCTTTTAATTTAGAAATGCAGTACTACAGGTAGGAGGGTTTTGAGATAGACCATACTTTTCTTCAAGTAATAAAATATCATACATGTATTTAGAGATACTTCCATTTTATATATTTTGTACTTACTGACTATACCAACTTTATCGTACAAAACTATATTCTAGATATTTTAAAATTCCAAATTCTTCTACAAGTGATCAGTGATTTTTATATCTCTCATTTTGTGTGTTATAAGACATTATATTAATTTTTTTCAGAATAGGCTTCTGCAGTCTAGAGACTGTTAAAATACCAAGTTGAAATTACAAAATCACTTAAGGATAACTGTGCCCTCTCTGTCCCAGGTATTAATAGCCGTGTTTACAGGATTTAAACTCTCTAGGTTTAGAGGAAGACTGACTTGAACTGTGAGTTCTGTTTATGGGTTTTAAATGAAAAAAACAAACAAACCACAAAACAATCTTCATGCATATGTGAAGTGTTGTACTTCTTCTGATTGCTGCTTCTGCTTTCATAATTTTGAAATTCTTAACAAATCTTACTTTTTGTTTTCAGATCCCTCAGGGAAGGACTTACTGAAGGACACTGTTTAAATGTGTGACATTACTGCAGGAAGATCACTGCGGGATAATCATCTTGCTTTGCACCTTGTTTTCCGAAGGGTGAGTTTGAGCTTTGGGTTTTCATAATCTTGTGTTCAAGGGGGAAAGTGGGTGAGTAAGTACAATATGATGAACATATTTATTTTTTTTTTTTTATAACTGTCTGGAAGTCTAAAAGCTTGTGGAGACAAGATCCTACGGTGCAACTGTAGAAGATCAGAGATTCTTCCTGCAGTGATGTCATATGCTTTGTGTCTTCTGTAGTTCTTAAAAATTTTCTATTTAAACATAGAAATGATCTATCATATTCAGTTTGAAAACTGAAATTAATTGGGAAAATCAAACAACCCCCCCTTTGTCTTCATTACAGATTCAAAGGGGCTGGAGGGGGGCAACAAACTGGAGTGTTTCCAATTTGTAATAGCAGAATTAGGCAGATTGAAGTAAGATGGGTGAGCTAACTTCCCGTGAATTTCCTGTGTGCATATTTTAAAACTGTACAAAGCCATACACTACTTTTAAATTAGTGGTATACTGAAAAAAAAAATCTTAGATTTGGTGAGCAATTTAATAATGATTCCATATTAAATGTGAATCCATTATAACATCAGGCTTTTACCAGGTTTATTACTTAATTAACATAGATTTCATTCTGTGACTTTGCTTTGTACAGTGAACACAAGGTAGAAACTCCAAAAAAAAATTAAAAGATAACCACTGTTTTTCAATATCTTTAGTGATTCAATTCCTACTATAGTGAAAATCTTCAATGTCAGAAATTTTGTGAGAGATTGTGTTTGTTTTCCCTTTTTCCTTTTGTCAGTGTCCAGTTTCACCTTACTTGTACTTACTTAAAAAAATTATTGATTTGACAAAACATTTATTGCTGGAGGAGGAAGAACCTTTGCTACGTGAGGATGTAGAGTGTCTGAAAGTATCGATTGTTTCTAGTTGCAAATTGACAGCATCTTCCTGATTAAAAGAGATAATCCTGTGGATGGAGGTTTTTCTCTTCTAGTTTAGTTCACGTCAAATCTGTATTGTGCTGTGGCAAACAGAAAACATTTTATAGTGGAAGTGCTGACTAAACTTCTCATTCTAATAGTTTGAATGATGCTACTATGATAAGCTTTGCTTTAGAAAGAAAACACTGGGTTTATTTGTAGTAATATAAACACTGCTTGTGAAGGCTTTACTTCTGCTAAGTATTTTTACTCCCAGAGGCCTCCTCTGTTAGCTCTAAATTCTGTGTTTTAAGAATACAAAAAGCACAATGTAAACAGTAAAAAGCAAAATTGAAAATACAAGTTCTCTTTCTGAATGTGCCTTTGATTGAACTGAATTAAACAAAAAAAGGAAAAGTCATTCCTAAAACAGGGCATAAAACTTTCTGTTCTGGCAATATAAAAACTCTCAAGTATAAAAATTAGACCATTATTTTGTAATGAAACTGATAATTTTTTATAAAAATGGTACTTTCCTTGACTGATTTCTGTAACTGAAAGCTGGCTTAATGTGTGTGTGTGTTTTTTAGTCAGTTAATTTAATTTCAGATATTGCTACATAAATACTGTGTGTCTGATCAGAACATTGTTTTTCTATTTCTAGTCATTAATAAGGTGTAAAGCTTTGTTGGCCAGACACTGGTTCTATACAAGTTATTAAAGGTTTCAATATTTTTATCTTCTATTTTTTTTATCTTCTGTTACAACTTTTAATGGTACAAACGCTTATTTTACTGCTGCATGCCTTCAGACTCAAATGTATTTTAGAAGTCGGGAATTAATTTTACCAGTATCAAAGCAGACTTTGAGAGCTTTTGGGTGACAGACCCAATGCTTTTTTTTTTTTTTTTTTTAAATGAAAGTACTGCAGTACCATTCTCAACAAATTGTTGATAATGACAAAATACATAAGAAATAAAACTGAGATAATTATTGAAACTAAAAATTCAACATTGATGCTCTTTATAGTTTTTCCTTCATATAAGGGCTATTTACCTGTTTGTTTACAGACATTTATGTTATTTTGTACTCCACAAATGTAGAGTCAAATATTTTAAGTACAGTAGCTTTCGGTAGCTTTTATAGTGCCATGTGATAGCAGTCTTTTTACCAAGAAAATAAGAAAAGTATTTGTATCTACATGTTTTTACAAGATTATGGATCAGTGTAGGTTGAGAGACACCTCTGGAGCACACCTTGTCCAGCCTCCCTGTTCAAGCAGGGACATGTAGACCATGTTGCCTGGAACCATGTCCAGGTGACTTTAATATCTCTGAGGGAGCCTTTACAACCTCTCTGGGCAACCTGTGCTGGTGCTCAGTCACCTTCACAATAAAAAAATGTTTCCTGAAGTTCATATGGCACCTCCTGTGTTTCAGTCTGTGCTTATTGCGCCTTGTCCTGCTGCTGGGCACCACTGAAAAGGGTCTGGGTCTGCCTTCTTTTCACCTTTCCTCCAAATATTTGTACATATTGATAAGATTGCCCATGAGCCTCGTCTTCTCCAGCCTAGCTGATCCCAGCTCTCCCAGCCTTTCCTTATACAAGAGGTGCTTTAGTCCCTTCATTAGCTTAGTGGCCCTTTGCTGGTCTCTCTCCAGTGGCTCTGTATCTCTCTTGTACTGTAGAACTGGACATAGTGCATCAGGTATGGCCTCACTGGCACTGTGTGGAAGGGAGGGTTCACCTACTTTGATCTGCTGGCGGTACTTTGTCTGCTTCTGTCCAGGTCCACATTGCTGGCTCATTAATGTTGAATTTGCTGTCCACTGGGATCCCCAGTCCTTTTCTGTAGAGCTGCTTTCCAGCCAATTGGCTCCCAGCATATACTGGTACATGGAGTTATTCTACCCTGGATGCAGGACTTTGCAGTGCACAAGGATCCTGTCAGCCCATGTATTCAGCCTGTTGAGGTCTCCCTAAATGGCAGGAGAACCCTCTGATGTATCAGCTGCTCCTCCCAATTTTGTTACCAGCAAACTTGGTTTACTGGTGAGGTTACACACAGCCCCATCATCCCAGTCATTACGGAAGATGTTGAACGGTATTGGACCCTTAGAGTGCAGTGCCAGTTACTGGCTCCCAACTAGCTTTCACGCCACTGATCACAACCTGTTGGGCTCGGTCACTCAGCTGATCAGTTTTTTGTTTTCCAATTGTTTCTAAAACTGTAAATTTCTTTCCATTTGCAGTATGTTTGTAAGAAAAGTCTTCTAATTAGCAACTGAGAGTTGGTGGTGATTGTTCTACTTGACTGCTTCAATAAAGCCACTAGAACCTTGTAATTATTCTGTGGAAGTGTCAGTTTAGATATAGGAGGTTTTGTTTAGTGTTATTAAAAGTTTTTGTTTTTCTCTAGAGACAGAAGGAATTATACTGCATTGTAGTCTTAAAATATCAGACATAAGTCTTGTTTTTCTGTACCTAGTATCTGCCTGATCATATTTGTATTTTTCTGTAGAATTCAAGGTAGAAACTTCTCCTTAAAAGCGTTTTACTGTTAGTGTACAAATAAGGTCATTTACTTCTGCAGATAGGTAGCGGCTGAGCCACATTGCCAACTTCCTGGTTTTACAGGTTCTTGATTTGAAAGTTACTTTACTGAAACCTAAACCCAAACCTACAAATGTACACGAAAGTGGTCTTATTCACCCAGGTAACCATGCTATCTAGTGGAAGTATGAGCGTGAATAGAAGCCTGTATATGTCAATGTTTAGAGTTTTAGTGTTGTATTATTTGTAGTGGGAAGTACATATTTCTAGTGCCTGGTACCCATAAGCTGTAAAAGAAAACAATAATTTGGGACTTTGGGTGTGGGGTTTAGTTTTTTGGTTGGGGTTTTGGTTTTTTTAAAGTATGCTGATCACTGATCAAAATAGGTGACGAACTATTATTATACTGTGCCTTAAAGTTGTTTATTTTTAAATTTATAATATAAATAGCATTACCAGGAATGAGTTATGAGTTGAAGATCTCATTTAAAGTTGTACAATTTTCATGTATATAGAAAACAATTTCAGGGTGGATGAGCAAAAGTGCTTTTTAAAATACTGTTTCTCTCGGGAGAAATACTTGCAAGCTTTAATTTTTTTCCCCCCCTTTATTTTCCTTAGGAAGATGATCCTCCTCATCCTGGTTATCTGAGGTTCTCTTGATGACAAGCTGAAGCAGGAACAACTGAAAGTTATTTCTGGAACCCTGGATGTACAACCTAAATTTGTAGGAACCTTTCCAGAATGAAAACCACGTACAGTTACTCTGATAATTGCAAAAGGATGAGAGGAAAGTTATGATGGCAAAAAACAAAGAGCCACGTCCCCCATCTTATGCTGTTAGTATTGTTGGACTATCTGGAACTGAAAAGGATAAAGGTAATTGTGGAGTTGGAAAGTCGTGTTTGTGCAATAGATTCGTTCGTTCAAAAGCAGATGAATATTATCCTGAGCATACCTCTGTGCTTAGCACAATTGACTTTGGAGGAAGAGTTGTTAACAATGATCACTTTTTGTACTGGGGTGACGTAACACAA
Organism: Jacana jacana; assembly: GCA_013400555.1. Classification (NCBI taxonomy): domain Eukaryota; kingdom Metazoa; phylum Chordata; class Aves; order Charadriiformes; family Jacanidae; genus Jacana; species Jacana jacana. The sequence goes on along the minus strand of VZTM01034096.1, from coordinate 4,047 downwards.
AGCGGTGAGGATGGAATTGAGTGNTGAGTTCATTGACGATCAGACTTTCTTGCCTCATCGGAGTACGAATTTACAACCGTATATAAAACGTGCAGCTGCCTCCAAACTGCAGTCAGCAGAAAAACTAATGTACATTTGCACAGATCAGCTAGGCTTGGAGCAAGACTTTGAGCAAAAACAAATGCCTGAAGGGAAATTAAGCATAGATGGGTTTTTATTGTGCATTGATGTAAGCCAAGGATGTAATAGAAAGTTTGATGATCAACTTAAATTTGTGAATAATCTGTATATCCAGCTCTCAAAATCTAAAANCATGCAACTTGGAAAACTGTTAATAATAAACTGAAAAACCACCCCGATTATGAAGAGTACATAAATTTGGAAGGAACAAAAAAGGCAAAAAATACATTTTCAAAACACATAGAGCAGCTTAAACAGGAACACATTAGAAAAAGAAAAGAAGAATACATTAATGCATTGCCAAGAGCTCTTAATACTCTTCTGTCAAATCTTGATGAGATTGAACACTTGAGCTGGTCGGAAGCCTTGAAATTGATGGAGAAAAGGCCTGACTTCCAGTCCTGTTTTGTAGTGCTTGAAAAAACACCCTGGGATGAAACTGACCATATAGATAAAGTGAACGACAGGAGGATTCCATTTGACCTTCTCACT
>VZTM01034094.1:26761-37865 GCA_013400555.1 Jacana jacana | reverse complement strand
ATGGGTAGATCAACTGGAGAGACTGAATTGCTCCACAGGATTTAGCTTATCATCATTCTACTGCAGCTGACTATTCAGTACAAACTGGTATTATTATTCTAACAGCATTTCTGGTTTTCAGTAGGCAGGTATTAACAACAGTGAAGAAAGATAATACAGTTGGTCTGAAAGATGTTTAGAAATGCTCAATGGTGAGGATGGTATCAGGCAAATAGATCATATTTTCTCTATAAAGTAGTTTAACCTCTAACTTAACAGCTTTAAGTGAATTGTGCTACCTAATCAGCCACTGTATCTCTTGGTCTCTTTCCTGCAGTTGCTGAAATCATTAGTCTGGGAATTGGTGAGGAAGCCATAGAAACTCACACTAGCAGCGAGGAATAAAAGTCTTTAATGGCAATAACTCACACTAAAAATGACAATTTATGGCTTTTTACAACATGTAATATAATTTATGTAATGTTACACATTGATGTGTATGCCTAATGAGTGTTGTAGAAAGCCATAAATCATCAGCACTTCGAACTTCCCATTAAGACCCCATTTATGACACTATTCCTCATGATAACCACACCCTTGTCTTGCTTTCTTTATAGACAGGTAAAAGACAGAAAAGGTAGATATAATAGCAGTCTGATGCAGTATTCAAACAAAAAACACATTCCAACTAATACAGCAGAACAAAAAAAGAGATGGGTATTCTCTGAGAAATGCTCTGACTTCCCTGATCTTATTTATTTTATTAATAATTAGGGGAATACACAAAGAAACATTTCACCACACTCATCATCTGAAATGCAAGATCTCATTTAAAGAGATAATGGTTAAAAAATCAAGGAAAACTGTCTCCAGAGCAACACAGTTCTCTCCATTGGGGATTACTGCCATACTCAATCTAGTATTACAGTTTTGTGTAATTATAATAGTCATAAAATCAGAATCCCAAGCCAAAAAATCCAAATAGCCCAGTAGCCAGCCTTAAATAAGTGCATGTTACCCTAACGAACAAACAATCATAACATTAAGAAGAGAAACAAAAAAAACCCAGAGAATTCTGATGGCAAAACCAACATTGGGCATTAAAAAACCCCACATAAAACAAATCTACAAAAAGAACCATNGTGCATGTTACCCTAACGAACAAACAATCATAACATTAAGAAGAGAAACAAAAAAAACCCAGAGAATTCTGATGGCAAAACCAACATTGGGCATTAAAAAACCCCACATAAAACAAATCTACAAAAAGAACCATACAAAAATATATGAAAAAAAAAAAATTCAAGCACATTATGTTGGTATATTGGTTTTGTTGATTTAGGCATTAGTCCCTAAGTCTTTGTTATGTATTAGTGTAACTCAGACCAAAATCAAGTGAAATTTTGTAACAGTTTCAGATGTGATGATCCCAGATGAGATGTGTCAAAGAGGTGCCTGGGATGTTATTAAGGAATGTTCTTAAGAAAAAAATTCTCAGGGACAGGATAGAACTTCTGGCCAAACTGAAAGCAAATGACATACACTCAGAACTGCTAACAATCTCAAAGAGGTGGGAGAAAGTCCAACTTTTTCTTCATGGCTAGTTTAATTATCTGCAAAATTAGAAGAGGGTATTTTGTAGCAGAACAGACTAGAACTTCAACTCCTACATATACGTGTCATAGGCATTTATCTGCCAATTGGGAACACCAGTTGCATTTTCCTGCTCTGTAAGAGGCAGTCATATCTTAAGAGGGTAATCTAGCTACAGAGCTAGCAAATTTAAGTAGTGCTAAGGGTTGTTTTATCAGTGAGGAAATTAAAATGCTTCCATTGCTTTCTGATGCTCAAACAAAAAAGTTCCCTTCTACTAAAATTTGTAAATTTTAACACTTCGAAATATAAGTTGTCAGATATGTAATTGAGCATGTACTGAAACACCAGGTGTTATGGTTTGCAGATGTTTAAACAAAGCCTTCCCGTTTTGCAGACCTTGCAGCTCTAACCAGAAAATTCTGCAGATTTGCTACAGAACTTTTCTTCACATTCATATTTTAGAAACGTGTGTTACAGCATAGGTAAAGGGTGCTTCAGATGAACCACTGAAAATTCTCAGCTATAAAACTCAAAATAATTTCAAGACCACTGAAGTTCATAACCAGACAGTATGAATCAATTCAACCAGGTCTGAAGTTGAAATGAATCCTAGCTCTGCCATGATTAAAACAGATAAGCAAGCTACTCAAGGTGAGCAATTTTATGATACTTCATGTTTCAGATTAACTTTCACTGCTTCCTTGGATTTTACCAAATGGGCAAATTTATCAGGAAACAAATTCCTTCAGAAAGTCTGGCCATATCTTTAGTTGGACCTCAAGCAGCCAGGTAGCAACTGTCAGATATTGCATCTGAAAGCATTTCTTGAAAACTATTAGCCAAGTCCTTAAACGACACTGCCATATTTTGCCAAATATGAGACCAAGCTCCAGCTCTTTCATGCAACATACAGCTGAGACTATGTCCATAGACTGGCAACATTAAGGTACTTGAAGAAACCTGTAGCTGATTGTACTGAGATTTTGTTGGCTTTTTTTTTTTAAGAGTTCTTATGGATCATACATATAAAACCACATTTATCTATGAACTCAAGTGCAAAGGAAATTGCTGAGATTATGCTAGCCATAAAACAGATACAGCTGTTTAATGTTTCAGCCTTAAATATTTAATTAAGCATAGCAACAGCTCCATAAAAGCATGAGTATTATTCAACAGTATTCATTTTATTTGTGGCATTCTTGAGAAATGGAGTCTACAGGATGCCTGTCAGGGAAGTCATTCACCCATCTTTCCATGTACACAGAGAGAAATATCTGCAACCTTGAAAGGCAAGCACCACATATAACTCAGAACAGAGTCCACATTTATAATAATTAAGATCTTCCCAGAAGCGGAAACTAAACCAGAGAATTTTTTTGCAGCTTCCTCTTCTAGTAACTATGTCAAACTTCCCAGATGGGCAAATATAACAGAAGTCATAAAGCAATTTGAGTTCATCTCGTGCAATCCCAAAATCAAAGTAGGGCCCATTTCAAAGTTATCTTAGGTTGCTCAGATCAAATCTTTAGTGTCTTCAAGGATGGAATTCTATCAGCTTTTCCCAGCCTCTGACCTAATGTTTAACCCTCATGATATTTGTTTTTCCTTACACATAATCAGAACCTCCCTTGCCACAGAGCACCTCCCCTAGGCAGGTTTTTCAACTCCTACAACAACAAAACATAACTTCAGTGTGCTCAAGAAAGCTTCTGTATTGCCTGTGCTCCACCACATTGCCCTTCCAGAAGATACCAGTAACTAAAGCCCCATGAAAATAACAGCACCAATGATCATGAAGTTTCTCCCAGCTGTCAAATACAACAAAAAAGGCTTCCTTCACTTCCTTTTCTTGACTGGATAGACTGCAGGCGGTGTTCACTATTGCATCCCTCCTGTTGGCCTCTCCTCTAACTAACTGACCTTTGAGCTCACACAGCCTGCTCTATAGCAAAACTTTGTGTGCTTGAGCTGCTCCATTGTAGTAACTGCACTGCCCTTTTCCCTTATCATTGTGAAGACTCTGTATCAACCCATTGCAGCACTCCAGAGATGTAATTTTTCTCATCAGCTCTCTGTAACTATGTACATAGCTCAGATACTCCACTATATCCTTCACCCACTTCAGTGAGGCTTTTGAGTGTCTCTCCTTCCATGTAGTGGAACCTCTGCTTGGTTTCCAAGAAGAACCAGTTATCTCCTGTTTATTTTCTTTGATACTTGTGCAGTTTGCTCACATCCTCCCATAACAATATCACCTGGCAGCTCAGTAACTTGAACAGAGCATTCCTCCCATATATAAAGTCACTACTGCTTCCACTTCCAGCCTTAGGGTTGGAAGCCTGGCACACCTTGCAGAGACTTGGACAGCAGCATTGCCCATTAGGAGTCCCATTGGATTCGAGACCTCTGACACCTCCAATGTTCAACCTAGTTGATGGAAGAGGCTTGTGTCCTGCAGTGCATCATCACTACAACTGCAAAACTAGCAATCTTGCACAGTATCAAGCAATGCCTCTTGCAGGGTACCAAGCAATGCGAATGCCACATCTGCCCTCTTCTCTTCCAACTGCTGCATTAAGTGCCAAATCCCTGCTTAACCAGCCCAAGACTGGCTCCTTGGACATTAAACAAGAAGCCAAACACAAACTTGCACTTCTGCCTTGAGCCCCTGCTGCAGTTTACCACTGTAGGTGGCTTCCATCCCAGCCATAGTAATCTCACTGCCTGAAGGCCCAGTAAGGCACGTGCTTCTACCTCCTTTACAGCACCCTGAACAGGAAGTGGAAAACTGGCACAAAAATAAATTAAAATAAAAACTAGTCATGAAGCAGACAAAGAATAGCACTCCCAAACACATCCATTAGAAAAAGGATACTAAACAGCATGTGACTGAACATAAAACAATTCTTTTGCTAGAAAATCAGCATAAAAATACTAAGTTTTGATATGAGAGTAACTGGAAAGTAAGAATTCCTTCTTCTCTCACTAGCTTCTCCTCCTGTGAGTACACCAAGGTTGTTTTTATTTCCCTTATCTCTCCACAGATTGGAAAGGCAAAATAAACCCTCTTCATTCTTAGTGAAAAAAATTACTCTTTGTAAAGCACTCAGAAGATAGATAAAAATGAAATTATTCCATGGAGAAGTAAAAACAAAGAAGAAAAGTAAAGATAAAATTCTGGAAAAAGTATTTACAAAGTAGAGTAGTAAACCAATGTTAGGTTTATTTTGGGTGAGATTTGTTATTGGTTGGGTTTTGTTTGTTTGTTTTGAATTTGATAGATTGAATCTAACTAGACCTGACAATATAGAGAGCAATTACAAATACTGCTACTAGGAATCTTGTCCATAATTCACATACTATTAAGTGTCAAATGGTATCAAGTTAAAAAAAAAAGATGTAGCAATTTTTTAAAAGACTTTCTCAGGATTAAATGCCTGAAGTGACTTGATCTGTGTTAGATTCTTTATCAGTTAGATTCTTTAAGTGCTATTTTTTGAACATTTTAAGCCATTATATAAACGGGGGAAGATGCAATGATTAAAAATGCAAACAGAAGAAATTCCACCTGAACATGAGAAAACATCTTTAATTGAAAGGGTCCTTGAACACTGGAGAAGCCCTGAGAGGTTGTGCAGTCTCTTTCTTTGGAGATACTCAAAGCTGTACACAGGATCTCGGGCAACCTCTCTGGCTGACTCTAGCGTGGTTTAGGCTGGGCTACACATTCTCCAGAGGTCCCTTGATAGTACATGCTTTACTGTCAGACACCAATACATACTTGGTAAATACATAGTGCTACAACAATCAAAGAACCTTATTTGAAAGAGCAGATGATATAACAAACAACTTTAACTTTATCCATAAAACAAACTATATGCCCATACCATACCCCCTTTTAACTGGAAAACTATGTATGACAAAAGAATGGCTTATTTCTTAATCTGTTCTGTTATAACAGAAAGATGTGATTCTTAGAGACAAAATGAAAAGTACACTGCTGGAGCCAGATGAATTTTATTTTGTCCAAACTAGAGCCCCAGATTTGCAGTATGCTAAGAACTCTTTGGGGTATACCCTGACTAAAAGATCAAGCAATTCAGCAATTTCCAGATGTTCATTTTGTTGGGGAAATTTTAGTGTACCCCTTGAGGCAAATTAAGCATGTTTGTGTTCAACATTAAAAAAAAAAATATACATAAACACACACATTGGGTAGAGTCCTATAGCCATAAGCAGTTATAAAAGGAATCTGCAAAGATGCATCACAAGCAGTTTCTTTATGGATACTTACACCAGCACCACTCCTGTGAACAACAGCAGGGGTCACCCCAGCCTGGCACTGGGTCCATCCTCCAGCCCTCCAAAGGTGCCTCCCAAGCCCCGGAATTCCAGGATGACTACAAGGCAATATTGTGGCCATTTCATCACCACAGGAAATTTTACTCATACACTTACAAAGAAGTTGCTCTGCCTTTGACATTCCTGCTTACAGCCAGTCTAATCCCTTCTGCAGTTGGGCCTTCTTGCTATCCATGCCACATCATTCCTGGGTCACAAATTACCACTGCTAAGCAGTTAAAAATAGAATTTCCCCTCAAATTTGTAGGAAATGAAATCACAGCACACTTAAAACTGACTGTAGCCACTGCAGTTTTTACTTGGATAGAAGTACTTGTCTTGAAATTCATCTGGCAATGTTTTCCCTTAAAAATCCAGCAATTTCCTCACAACAGTATCTACAGACTGTGCTATAATCAAGTATTAATTTAATATATTAAAAAATCTGGAAACATTAATTGCCAGTTTGCAGGGGAAAAGGTCAAAAATTGTTGGCACTACAAGCAAAATACACCAGAGTCTTAGCAGAGAAACTCAGAAACACTGCATTTCATCAAAGTACACAAAAGCCCTCAAACGCTTCAGCCTGCTCAGCAACAATAAAGATTTGAGCTTTTGCTGCCACCTTAAAAACAATTATCTCCCACAAGAATTCCAGTCTGTTAAAGCCATAGATATTACTGATCCCATGCTCTGAAAGGGCCTTTTAATTTCTCTTTACACAATTGCAGCAACTATAATACTACACTAAGAGCCAGGAGCAACATCTGCAAAGTTGCAATCCTTTGCAATATTTTCCATGCTTTAATGCTTCTATTTGATTATGTTTTCTGTCAAAGGTTCAGTCACTGTCACTCCAAAGTACAAAAGAGCAGTTGCTGCTTTCAGTAAGAGCTGCCTAACTACCTTCAGGTTAGTTGGGATAAAAAAGCAAACCCAGCATCAACCAAGCCTCAAGAAAAAAAATTAATATGTATTAACTGTACGAGATAATCCCTATCTGAAACAATACAATGAAACTTATGGAAAAACTTGAAATTACTAATAAACCATCTATGTAAGATCAGCTGTCTATGAAAAAGAACAAGACAGGTCTCCCAATAGGATTTTCACAGTCCTACTAATTCAACCAAAGAAATCTAATAGCAAAGTCCTTGGAGTTGCAAACAAACCTAAATAAAGTGTCATTTATCTGCTCTTTATTCTACTTCTACCAGTACAGGTGAGATTTCCACACACACATATACACACACTTAGTTTCTTCCACCTACTAGATTTTAGCCATTAAAACTATCAGAATATATTGAATAGATGTGCACTCTTTAAACAGCTAAAAATATTGACCATATTAATGTTAAATGCAAGGTAACATTTGTGGCCGATGTCCCTTTTGCTAATAACGTTGGGAGATTTATACCATACCAGAGTAATGGATTCAGATAGTGCTTTAACTTACTCAGTAGCACTATACTGTAAATCCCCAAAAGAGATAAACTCAAAAGAGAAATAGAAAAATTAGCATTTGCACTTGTCAGTTTCTCCAAGTTTTTGTAGTGTTGTATCAGAAAGAAGAAAGTTGGGGGAACATTGATGAACTGTACTTAAAAACAATGTTTTGCATACCAGAAATGAGATCAGCATTCATTAGGAAGATTTTTAGGGACCACACCAATATCAGGATCACTGTGTATTTTCAATATCTGTATTCTATCACCTCCAACACTACGCATCAAGAAAACATCAGATCCTTCTGACGATGCATGAGCTTTACTGGATGGAAACAAAAAGGCAAACACCTATTTCTGCAACAAAATATGCCCCTCCTGCAACATCCAACATCTCTAAAAGTCAAAATTGGTGATCAAAGCAAGCAGACTTTTTAAATTACTACAATAAAAAAGAAGAAAAAAGAAAAAAAGAAAATCAGTTTAAACTCACTCTCTCTCAATTAATATAAAACTCTCCTTCACTTGGAACTTACTAGTCCTGAAGGGAAAAAAAAAAAAAAAAATCATTGATGAAGCTTTGGCTTCTGTAAAACTCATTAAGATTAACAGGAATATTTGATATTTATTTGCAAGAAAACAATAAGTAGTACTTTTTTTTTTTTCAGAGTGCAAAAAATCAACAGTCTCCCAGGAATAAAGAAATAAGCTATCAGGTACCATAAGCTTCTGAATCAAGCTCCAACTTCAAATACTCACTGAATTTTCCCCAGATCTTGTTGTGAATTACCTATTTGCATTGCATAATACAAGTTGTTTTTCAGCACAGTAAGTTTTATTTATCTTGTTCCTTCTGTCTAAGCAAATATATTTCAGCCACATATTGCAGCACACAACTTTCCAGTATAAAAGATAAAGGTATGGCAAAGCTAAGAATTGATTTTTAGTTTTCTCTGACCAGTTGACATTTCAGCTGGCAGGTCCCACTGATCCTGCCACTCTGCAATATTCAGCTTTCTGGCCAAAATGAGCTATTTATTACAAGCAAATATGCTGGACATTTCTGTAGCAGCCAGTTTACAAATATAACTTGCTTAATACAATTCAGAAGCAACATAATATTCAATCCTTTTACCTTTACAGTCTAAGTTCAAGACTTGTCCTGTTCCCAACATGCATTTTCATTGAAAAACATACCAGCAGTTGTTCAATTTCAAAGGGCAACTTTTGTTTTATCACCCGCCAAGTTTACATTCAAAGATGACTTACAAAAGTATAACAGATTACTGCAAGGGAGACTTTTACTTTTGGTCTTGTAGAGCCAACAAGACATACAACTGCAAGGGGAAAAGACATGACTTTGAAAGCAGAGGCACTACGTTTCCAGATAGGAAGACTCAGTTACCTTCAAAACATCCTGCAATTGATCTTCAGACTTCATCACCATATAGTATGTGGCACTACTTCGGGCTAGGGAGTACTTACCCTACACATTTCTTAAGAACTACATTTCAGGAGTTACATTTTAAGAGATGGAGAATACATTTCACTGAAGCTCTCAAGGACTTTGAAGGACTTTATTGTTTAACAGAATTGCCTTTTCCAAAGGAGTCGTACACTAAGCACCGTGCAGCAAAACCAAGACATTATTAAATATTACTTTAATGGTTATCTACAGTCCTCAAAATCCTACTGAAGCTTAAGTCCACTGAATTCTAGAAAGTAAGTGCCAGGCACAGAAGTTCCTCTCCAGGTAAAAGGCACCATCACTTCAGCTTCCTGCAGAAGGAATGGCACAGACCAGCTTGAAGGTAAAAGGTCTGCTGCTCTCCAATAACTATGTTCCAGGCATCTCCTGGAGAGTAACAGGACTTTAAAGCAACATTACTTGTTGATCCTATGGAGATCATCAGCATTCTTCAATTTTCCATTGCTTTTTTCTCTACATTTTTTCAAAACATTAAATCCATGACTACCTACTTACATGGACTTCATCTTGCAAAAACCATTCACATTAGAGAATGTTTTAACATTACAGAGTTATAACTTTAGACGTATGTTACTACTTCCGTAACAGTCATGAGTTTCAAGACTACAGCATTACAAACACAACCACTTTTGCTGATTTGGAGCTTGCTACTTTAGTAGAAAGATCCTACATGCTGCTCAAGTGACCGCAAAATAAACAAATCCCACCAAATTCCAAGAGGAACCTTCCTTTCAATTCCAAAGCACACAAACTGAGATCAGGGTAAAAAAGGAAAAACAAAAACCTGGAAGAACATATGTTATGATTTTAAAAAACTGTGCTGAGGTAAGTGATTTTTCTCCTCAAAATTATAACCCTTGCCTTGTGGAAAGTGTCTGTGCATGTGTGCGTGTAGGTACTTCAAATGGCTAAGCATATAAAAAACATTTATATATGAACTTAATAATTTACTTAAGTCTATTTCTTCACTTCCATACTCAACTTAGAGATTTACAGGTCAGCAGTGCAGCAGCTGCAACATTGCAGTAGACTAAATAATTGAGTTAGAATACTTGATGGTTTAGCACTATTTGATGAGTTTAATTGATTTATAACACAGATAAGCACCAATAAACCAAATTAATAGAATCTGTGGATATTAGCATGCCTTTCTTCCCAGAGCAATAAAATTCTGCATATAGTAATCTTTAATGATAAAATCTTTACATAATATTAAAAAAATTGTAGTGTAAATTTATGTATAGCATAGTAAACTCATCACAGAAGTTTTTTTCCTTCCCCAAAACAAAGAAGCCCTAATCAATTAGGGGTAGTTCTCCCTTGTTTTGAAAAAGCAGGTGCTACAGTCATAGATGAAACACAGTTGTACCTCTAGTGTCTAAGTTTTGCACTTTCCAAGTTAACTGGGGAGATGCTCATTACTGCAAACAGAAAAGTAGTTGACAGTTTTAAATAATGGAAAAAATGGCTACTATTACAAAAACACCAAGTAAATATTATGGGGGGTTTCCTTGGTTTTCAGTTAAACAGCTGAAGGGGCCAAGTGCCTCTTTCAAATATTTCAACAGTGTGGGAAGACTGACATGCATGCTGGAGCAGTTAGCCTTGTTTATTAAGTCCTTATTAAGAAATATGGCAATACAGCCTGTAAACTTTAGCTCTTCTCTAGGTATAATAGTACCACATTTGCAGCAAAGCCTTATGCTTTGGGATGTGTTTGTTTCCTTATTCAAGCAAGCTGCTGGAAATCAAAGCTAACATTACAAAATAAGTGTTAGGGGAACCCATCTCAGTACCATCACTTTCTCTTCCAAACCACAATTGATCTATATTGGTTTCAATTTAGAGACTGAGATCACACAGCAATACAAGTCTACTTAAAACTGGTACTAGGTGCTAGATTGGAAATCTTCATAATTTTCCCTCCTGAACATGCCAAATTTAAAATGCATACAGCAATACAGCTGAGACTTCTCTTAGTTTCATTTATGAAATATTCCCAATGACAATAAAAATTCTCAGGTAGATTCAAGATCCTTCTTCTTCAAAGGTGCCTTGGGGAGAGGGTAGAAGCAACTGTGCCTTCTTAGTTTACTCATTTTGAATAATTTCTACGGTAAAATTTACAGAGTTAGACTCACATTCTTAGAAGTATCAACAGTTTTAATAGGTGATTGAGAAAAGAATTGCATGGTGGAGTCCATTTCAATTCCACTTGCATATTCTAAATCACCTTCCAGCATTTTATTGGTGG
>VZTM01034094.1:9858-26752 GCA_013400555.1 Jacana jacana | reverse complement strand
CAGCATTTTATTGGTGGTTTTACTCCGTATTGTTTTATCTTATCTGAGGACAGGCTCTGATATCTATCATCCCTTTTACTTAGCAAAGTAAAATACACAGTGTCTCAAAATGTAAGCAGCAATTGTGGAACCCTGTATAATTGACAGTCAACAGTATTTCTTCCTCCTCAGTACTTGAATTATTTCACTAATCTTATCAGAAACCTTAGAAACCAAGCCAGGAATGTTTTATTTGAAAAACAAAACAAAACAAAAAACCACAACTGAACAAACAACCAGCTTGCTGTAAACTTTGTGGTTCATATTAATGACCTCTACACTGTGGAAGCTGCAGATAAGGATGACTTCTCTTCCATAAACAACCCACCATGGAAACAAAGCTTACCTAGCTTATACTCTAAATAGATATTATGCTAGCTTTTAATAACATATTATTCTTAACCTTTTCAAATTTTTATTTCATTAAATAAGCATTTATTGTAAGTTAGGAGAAGCTAGAACTCATTAAACTCTGCAAGACTGTGAGTAGGCCTGTAGGTAAAATATAATAAAATATGCCTCTGACAGCTTACCAACTAAATTGGTTAGCCCTAGACTATCTCTGCTGGCTCTAAGTAATGCCTTTAGTATTAATGGCTTTTATCCTTAGTAATGTTTTTTACATTTGGATATAAGCTAAAGATAAGTGGAGCTTGTTCGTGTCCAAAGGGATCTTTATTTAAAACTAAAATTAAAACCTAATTTACCTGGAAAAGTCCTGATCATACTTTAAAACCACATTAAACTACAGAGCGCACTGGAATATATCCATAGAAAGCATTTGTACCCTGATGTGCACAAAAGTACTATATAAATGCAAACGCATTGTTCTCCCATTATGTCACTTGGACATTGAAAAGAATAAGCTTCCTCGAGTTGAACTGCTATGAAGAAAAAAGTACAATTCTGAGATGACAAACTATAATTCACTCATGAACTGCAGAAAAATGCCGAATAGACTTTAACTAGCAAATACACTGGATAACTTTTTCTGGTTGGGCTTTGGGGTTTTTATTTGTTTGTTTTTTCTTGCTTTAGTCCTGTCCCCTGCTGCTCCCATCTCTGCAGTAAAAGAAGAAATTTTGATCATTACATGATCTCTAGTCTGGTGCCTAAACTACACTATGCAGCTGTGGCCCATGGAGTTTATGAAACTCAGAAGGCAAGTCTTCCAATCTACTTTCGGTCAATTACAATCTCTACAGCAGGGAAACCATTATAAACATGCAAAAGTATTCTGGTGCTTTAATAACAGTGGCCAGAAGCTTGAAATTGGTTCACTTTGGAATGAACTAATTGGCTTATGCTGGCCTTTTAACTTTGGTATCTAAGCTGCGTGTGCAGCCTAAGCTCTGATTCTCTATATTTAATGAGAGACAATCACAGGCTGAAACCCAAAGCTGGGACTCTACAAGTTAAGATAGTTTATTGTGAAGACGCTACCCTGCAGTTTGATCCAAATTCTATATACATACACGCAGCTTTTGGACTAAAATTTTTATCCTATTATAGAAGGTCACATCAAGGTTTGAGTGAAAATTTTAACAGCTGTCCAACAGGTGTTTAGTTAAACTGCACGTGGTTCGTCACGTCTACTTCCACTATTGGAGGAAGAGGCAGAAATAGTAATACAGTTTCATCATACTTTTTTCACCAAGTATTTGATGCCAGGGTTCTTTGTTAAAACAAAACAAACAAAAACACCTCCACCACTGCCACACACAGCCCTTTATTATGTGAAAAGACCCTGCACAGCCTCGTCAATAGAATATAAAGACTGATTCTGGTTTTACTGCTTCTTGTTTAAAAGGAACAAAATAACACAGAGGAAGAACTGTTAATAGCTAGCATTTCTCTTGTACTAGACAATACCTCATCAGACCCACACGCACATTAACATGCCCATACATTAAACTGCATTGAAGACCCTCTCTGAGGGAGATCAGTTCTGTGAACTCTTATAGTTTCACTGGTATTTATAGAACCTAGTTTCAATGAAAACCACTCCTGTCCTTCCAATCTGTATCAGTTTTATCTAGTTAGCTTTGTAGACACTGCAGTGCATATGCAACTATTTTAGGTATAAAGCATAGCATAATTGTACACAGACGCTTTAGCTTTACAACTCACATACCATAGCATTTATTTCCACTTATTAAATCATTGCAGGCAAGCAAGTTAAAGGCACCGAAAGCCAGAAATAGGTGTTGGGGGCCCCAGGGGTCATAAATCAGTGGCATTCCCTGCATCATGACAGAGGGCAGGATGAGAGCTGGGTCAACTGACATTATTAATTTATAAGACCAATTATATGCACTGTTTATCAAGTGATATTATAGCTGGTGATAAAAAGGAATGAACCCTGGTATTTAAACGGGGATCTCCATGTTATATCTCTTGGGTTCTCTGTCCGATTCTAACCTTAACACATCTTAATATGACTCCAGGCCCCTGCCTGTACACTTAAAATAGCAGCAATTTTACTTGTTCAACCTACTAACTGAAAAAAATCTGAGAGCAGTAGTCTTTGGGGAAGGTCTCTAGCAGCCTTAACAGGCATGTGTTTTGTACTTCACAATATGGTAGTGTTGTACAAAAGTTTTGGAGAAAAAATTCTTAACATAAATAAAAGCAAAATTGGAGAAAAAATACTGTTAGACTGGTGAGTTGATGTGTTGATTGAGTTGGTTCTTTCTGTCCCAAAGAGTTCTCAAAGCTGGAAGTAGGCATGTTTGTTCTACGTAGTTATCTTCAGGCACTCTTTATTAATTTGATCTTGCCTAATGATTATCAAACAGAAAATCTGCAGAGGACAGCAAATTCTGCTATGAAACTTTACCATTCCTTTCACAGGTAGTCAACAAGAAATCAACTATATACTTACAATATTCCATACAAATGGATTTTTCAAATCCTCTTGAAAATTAACTAATGACAGTTGCCTATGTTAACTTCCCATAGTCCACAGGTACTACCCCAAATTTGGATCATAATTCAATCTGATGAAGAAAGTGTTCCACCTAAAGTGGTATATATAGTGAAATGCATTACTGAATTAAAACTGCTGTTAAAGTACTGTTATATTACCAGGTAGTTCAGCCAGGATAATTAGCAATAATTATTATGTTATAATTTGGCTGTTACCCAACAAGAAGCTAGTTATTATCTTGATTCTCAACAGATGTCACGTAAACTAGTGTTGGTACTCTGAAGTGCTGACATACGTTGCACCTCTTAGGCTGTGGCCAAAATCAGTTATGACAGTTTTACTGGGCATAGTACCTATTCTGACTTGGACTTCGGAGAAAGCAGTTATAGACACAGCAGTAAATTACTCTGAAAGAATTCTGTTATTAAAAATGCTGAATGTTTCATATCCCTTTCAGAAATTATACTGTTGTCATTACCTTACCTCTATAGCATTCAGTGTAATGTGATACATATGTAATACACCTCAAACTTACCAGAATGAAATAAACACTAGCTTCAGAAAAGTGTGATTCAGATTCTTAAAGCCTAAGAGAAACAAAGGAAATGCCAAAGGGCAATGAGATTTTTAAATCAGGACAGTATGAAAACACACTAAGTACATGTATTAGCTGTTTTTTGTGAGCAAAACATTCACAACTTCTCACAGAAAAGAAATATTATTTATGATCTCTGTCAGAAAAGAAGCTGACAGTCAAATTCAGCAATTAATTTATTTCTTTTCCTTTGTGAGTATTTAAATACTACCACATTACATCGTCCTCTTCATTACTCTACTGCTCAGCTCAAAGTCAATCGTTTATTTCTTGCTGCTTGGAATGCTACATTTCTAAAAGGCATGTGATTTAAAATACAGTAACTCTCCAGAGTGAAACAAGATATGTAGTTAAGAGCACCCTCTAACAGATGGAGAGGAACTTTACTGACATTGTACTGTATCTTCACAAGATAGCCCACAGGAAACATCACTTTTGAACATAGCCATTTTGAGAGTGAACCCTGCTGATAAACACAGAGCAGATATAATTATATGCACTAGTAACACTCTTTAGTAGCAATAGGGATTTGACTTAATGGTGCTCAGAGAGTCAGATGAGTGTGCTGTTGATGCCTTGGGTACCAAGAAAAGAATAATCAGCATTTAACTGGGCTCATAAAATTCAGTCTTAGCTAGGACTTTTCTGTTCTAGGGGAAAGAAGATGGAACAAAGACAGATTTAATGACATTAATTAATGTTTATTTTTCCATTCGTCATATACTAAGTAACAGATATATTTGTACACTCTGTCACAGAAATTGAAAATAACTGGGAAATCAGACTTCACAACTTGCAGTAAGAGGGAATCAATAGACTAAGACTAAAAAGATTTTTCAGAGTTAATGAGTATGTATTCAAATATAGGTCCACAAATATAATTCACCTTAAGATAAAGATACTTCCCACAGTATCCTCCTGGAAAAAACTGGCTGCCAATGGCTTGGATGGGAGTACTCTTCGCTGGGCTAAAAGCTGGCTGGTCGGCCATGCCCAGAGAGTGGTGGTGAATGGAGTTAAATGCAGTTGGTGACCAGTCATGAGTGGTGTCCCCCAGAGCTCAGTACTGGGGCTGACTCTCTTTAACATCTTTACCAATGATCTGGACAAGGGGATTGAGTGCACCCTCAATAAGTTTTCACCAAGTTAGGAGGAATGTTGACCTGCTGGAGGGTAGAAAGGCTTTGCAGAGTGATCTGGACAGACTGGAGGTTGAGGTTCAATAAGGCCAAGTGCCTGCTCTTGGGGTCACAACAACCCCATGCAGTGCTACTGCATGGCCACATGGGGCAGAAAAGGACCTGGGTGTGCTGGTAGACTGTCAGCTGAACATGAGCCAGCAGTGTGCCAGGAACAACATGGCGAGTAGGACTCAGGAGGTGATCATCCCCCTGTACTCAGCACTGGTGTGGACCCACCTTGAGTACTGTGTCCAGTTTTGGGCCCCTTAACACAAAAAAGACATTGAGGTGCTAGAGTGGGTCCAAAGAAGGGCAATGAAGCTGGTGCGGGGTCTGGATAGTAAGCCTTATAAGGAGAGACTAAAGGAGCTGGTGTTGTTCAGCCTGCAGAAAAGAAGGCTGAGGGGAGACCTTATCGCTCTCTACATCTACCTGAAAGAAGGCTGCAGCAAGGCAGGGGTCAGTTTCTTCTCCCGAGACACAAGTAATAGAACAAGAGGAAACGGCCTCAAGTAGCACCAGGGGAGATTCAGATTGGATATTAGGAAAAAATTTTACACTGAAAGGGTTATTTAGCATTGGAATGGGCTGTCCAGGGAAGTGGCTGAGGTACCATCCCTGGAGGTATTCAAAAGACAGGTTAACATAGTGCTTAGTGACACAATTTAGTGATGTTTTGTCTTTTTTAATTGGAGTTAGATTGACAGTTGGAATAGATGATCTTAAAGGTCCCTTCCAACCTAGAAACCTTATTTAAAATGTCAAAAAAATTATAGTTTTTGGATTCCTGCTGCAAGGACACTTTTAAAGAAAAATGTAGCATTCCTTAAAAACAGAGGCAAGAATATTATCATTACAAGGTATGGGTCCTACAGAGAGAAACTGTATTCCATAGCCACATTTACTCTATAGTAAACCCCCACAGTCTCACTGAACCTAAGGGAATATGTAGTTAAAGCCTTGTACTATTAACTGTGTTAATTAAATACAGTACTGAATAACTTAAGGAAAAAGAGTGTAGTGGGGGGAAAGGGGTGTTTGTTGTTTTTCCTATAAAAAGGTGAAATACATTAAACATTGGTTTTGTGTGCCATGCATCACATCTATACTCTTTGATACCATTTAATCTGTTTGGAAGAAAATAAAGTTAGACAGGACAGCTTTTACTGCAGATGCAAAGGCAAGGACCATACTCTGTAGTGTCACTCTTAGACAAAACAATCCTAGTGGCATTACATCCTTTTGAAATTAAACACTTTTGGAAAGGTAAGATTGTCTAAAACTGAGGAGTTAATTTACATGGAATCATTTTATCAAGAAAATTCTCAGTTCCTTTTATTTGTACTCAAGTTTTTGCCCTTAGGTGTCCAGAATAATGATGGTGTAGATTAGGCATCAGTAAATTACTACAGACCAAAGCTCAAAAGATGCAATTTAAGAGAATGTTAATTGAGCACCTGGAATGCAAAATAAGAGGCACATTAAGAACAAAGTAAAATATTGTTATCTTAAGAAAGAATAGTTGAAAACCCACTGAAGGCAGAGAGCTCACAGCCATTCTAGATCTAGGGAAGTGAAGGGCACACTATATCCATTTGCACAGTATTTCCGTCACAAGAGTATGACAATACATCAGACAAATCTCTGGCAAAATACTAACAAACATTTTATCTACGGGGAGTGTGAAATGAAATGCAAAGGTTTTAGGTTGTGTAAAAGAAACCTTTCAGTACTATGTTGAATAATACACAGATGCATAAGTACATCATATTAAAATGAGTCATCTGTCAGGTGCAATATGTACTGCAACTGCATTTTCATTATACTGCATTTTCACATGTAAACTCATTACGCAACAAACAGCCTCTCAGAGGAGGTTGCTCCACAAACAGAAGTAACACTGATGCAAGTTACCAGCTTGAGAATACAATTTAAGACACTGGTTGGATAGGTCACGGGAGCACCTAACACTTCAATACCATCCTGGGCGGCAGGATGTGATCCCTACTAAGCAGGAAAAGCAAACTTCAGCTTAAGTGGTACATCTTTTATTATAAGGATACTACCAGAGTTTTAAAAAAATGGGTTTTTTAAATTGTTATTACTATTATATTCAGCATCATCTGGGCTCTCTTTCTGTCCTCAGAAACTAAGAGTTCCATTAGCTATAATAAATGCTGTATTTTGTGATCACAAAATCAAAGTTTCCCCATACACTTTCCACTAAAGACCAAGTTAGTGTCATAAGCTTTAAGACACAAAAAGTTAAGGGCATAATTATTTCTGGAAAAAAGAAATGGAGACAGAACTTTGGAAGGCGCTATCAACAATTGCTGATGTTACAAAGCATTGATATTCTCCAAACACCTTTTTACTGGTTTATGATCAGTGCAAATATTGTCCCTCAACTCCAACACAATTTTCAGATCATCACAGCATTTATAAATTTGCAGTTTCAAAAGCAAGTTTTCCAGTTAAACAGCAGAGAGGTTAACAAAAGAAAATTGATCATAAATTAATTTATTGTTCTACCAAGATTAAAGAAGATAAACTGGAGATCCTAGACCAACTCTGGAAGCAACCAAAACCAAGCAGTAGCCAACCCAGGATGAAAAACGCAGCATGGATATTTCATATGTTATCAGGAGGATTCAGAGACCTAGCCTATTTGCAGCCTGACATGCATTCACAAATTGGTAAGTCCTCCTTAAATTTTATTCTCAAACTGGCAGACAAAATCAAGAATTGAAATAAAAGCATTTTCTGACAGATTTAACAACGTTTATGCACTTGTCTGAACTAAGTTCAGGAGTCTCACTTTCTGTGATCTGATGCCTTTTCTGAGGGTTTGCAACTTGATGAACAGCATGTGATCTTCTTTCCTAGTCCAGGATACTACTGATTATTTCTAAAAGCTAGTGCTAAGTTTAGGGAAGCATAAGCAAAGACAATTTTTTTTCTCATTTACTTATAGAAAGAGCTGTTGATTTATGTCTTCAGAACCCAATTATAAAACTGTATATGGTTACTGTGACTAAACTGGTATTATAAAGTATCCAGTTTACCCCCCACCCCCACCATCTTACACTAGAAAGCTGGCTTTTATCAGTGTTCTCAAATTATAAAGAATTTGCAAATCATTGTGAGGAAGTGGTATGTCCTTAGAAAACAAGTATATCCTTAGGAAAGTTAGCCATGTGGCAGCCTGTGATTGTTGCTTATATTCCATTAATGGAAGTGCAAACAAGTGTAGCTGCCAAAAAAAAAAAAAAAAAAAAAAAAAAAACAGGGGAAAAAAGNAAAAAAAAAAAAAAAAGCTGAGGGAAATATACATTTCTACATGAAGATTAATAAGTGTTCATTTTGGATATACAAACATGGATTCAGACCTACTTTAAATTATCTTCAAAGCACTTCATCCTACTCTACTCTGCATGTAGTTTCAAATTTCTCTGTCTAGTAGCAAGTATGATACGCTACTATTCAAAACAAGCCATTAATCTGTTTTTGCTACTGCTGGTTAGTCAAGCAATCAAAATTCAAAGTTCAAATTCAGTAGCACTCTACTTCAAAATGAGAGCTACAGCCTGAACAATTTCTAGTCAATAACTGCTGCAGTTTTAATGTTCTGTTCCTAGCCACGTGTTTCTGTGACATACTTCTGATTTTTTTTTTTTAAAGGTGTAACACAAGCATGCTTTCTTCTACAGCTAACTTTTGAATAATTTCTGGATAGCAATAACTCACAAGCAGTTGGCAGTCTCTTTATCATCTATGCTGCTAAATAGGATTTGTTAAAATATAAACAGTACCTACTAAGAGTGGGCTTTGAATTTTGTGTGTCTGTACACATATGCATACATGTGTGTGCTCTCACACTTCAAACAGGAAGGAAAAAGAGTGACTTAACTACCATTCAATTTTACATGGCAAGCAAAAATGCTTCACAAATAATATTTGAAAAACTAGACAGTTTCTTCACTGTAATTTTAAATAATGAGATATGATAAAAGCAAGTGCAATTCTCAACAGTTCCTCAATTGGGGGACTGCATTACAAATGCATGCAAAGATGCATTACTCATACTCGTCATGATGAAAGACATGATATTTCTGCAAGCAGAGTCAATACCTTTGTGAGAAACAGCAACTCACAAATAGAATGTAAAAGAGGACAAAGTCTTCTAAGGAAAGCTATAAAAAAAGATGTAAGTGTTCATTAAAAATATACAACTGAGCTGGTTTGGGTGCCCCTCAAAGAAAAGACAACTTGCTCCTGGTATTCAGAGCCTTTATACCCTTTCTGATTGTCTAATTCCCTGTTCGCTTTTCTCATTTGCTGAGTAATGCCCTTATTGGGTCATTCTCTTTTATTTTTACAGAAGTTCATCTGACATTCTTTACACAATTACAGTTCCAAAAGTTATTTACATCACAAGCAAATCCATCATGGCTGAAGCAAAGCCAAAGGCATAGCATTTGCCTCTCTCTTACACCTTCCAATACCACAAGACCAAGGAACATTCTAGTCCAAACATTTAAGAGCTCTTTCAGTGCATCAAAAATTGTAATTAACACAATGAAATCTAGAATGTCTGAAAATGAGACACATTAGGGTTCAGATTAAGAGCTTACCTCTTCCAAACTCCAACTTAACAGAACATGAGAATGAATTATAAACCTAGTCTCAAACATAGTAATGAAGGAGCTCAGCAGTAATCCTGCTCAGGATTAACATCAATGCTGACTGTTGCGTGAGCATTTGCCTCCGTAAGCAGCAGCATTCCTAGAAAGTTTGTCATGCACAGAATTCAGTAGGGCAGCTACGCACTTTGCTGTGATGAAGTTTTAGGAAAGGAAGAGTGACATTATTTGTGTTTGGGAAAAACTGGTAAAGAGAAAATTACCTCACACCCTGGGAACAAAAGGTGTTCCTTATTAAGGTGACAAAAGCATGTATTGCTCTGTGGAAAATACTAAACAGTATAGAAAGTTACACTGCACAGCATACTTTGGAGGTGATCAAACATCCAGAATAAAATGAGAGAGAACAAAGGTGTCCCACAAAAAGTTACTTAAAATAATGCAAAATTGTAGGTCTTGTACCTTTTTTAGCTGACTTCACCACACAGACTACTAAGCAGCTTTTGTAACCAATTCCTCCCAGAACTTCTTAAACCAGCAGGGATCTGAGAGTTGTCAGTTCTCTCCCTCAGACACCACACCATCCCTTCGAGCCACAAGGCAAAAGTGTGCCTTGGTCTGCAGCAAAGGCTGGACCCAGCTGAGCACACCACTACCTCACCTGCCCCAACTCTGCAGTTCACAAACTCCAACCAACCCACACCCACACTGCAGAGGTATTTCACCTTGCAAAAGAAACACGTTCTTCAACATCCAGACAAGGTATACCATTTGCTACCCTCAAGATACGTACAAACACCTGAAAGTATCTCTGAGAAGCAATACTACTGGGTAGTTGACCTCCTCTCACTCACAGACACTAAAGCAAAGCTGGCAGAGGACAATGCTCCCCATCCCCAGCACTCACATTTATGAGCAACCCGCAAGCAACGCTCCGAATTACCAGGGCAGGGAGCCGCCTCCCCTACCGACGCACTTCAAATAAAAAAAAAAAAAAAAAGAAAAACAAAGCCATAGCAATAAACCTACCCCCGCAGTGGCCTTCGAGGGCGACGCTTCCCCCTCTCCGCCTACAGCAACCGCTCTCCGCTACGGCAGCCCCAGCTTGCCACAGGCACGCGGCACCGCACGCGCCGGGCAGCCCCACCTCGCGCCATACAAGAAGCATCCCGCGCCGCGCATGCCGACCCGCCCCGTCCGGCCCCGTCCGGTGCTGCCTCAGGACAGTAGCCTGGCCTGAGGGGGGCGAGCGCGCCCATCCGCGTATGGCCGCCACCTGCTTTCCCTCGGATAGGTGAAGGAGGTTGTGGGGGGACTCGGCGCAGAGAATTCAGTCTGTGGTTATAGCGGGGTTGTTTTCGTTAATTGGCTGAAGTATTTGGGGTGAAACTTTCAAATACAGAAATCAAGCAAAAAATAGATGCTTTTCGTTCAAGTTAGTTGTCACCAAATTTTGTAGTGTTCAGATTTCAGTTATCTTCATGTTATGTTTACTGTGAGTCCTGTGCGGTGCTTTCCAAACCAGGAGCCGTTTCCAGTCAGTAACACCATGAGTGCTTTGCTCCATCTTCACTGAAGTTGGTCCTGTCTTTCCACTTGGGCTCTCCTAACAGCTACATGCAGTTGGGAGCAGTAATAAATGGTAAATTTGTCATCATTATGACAAGAAGCTTATGCTGAGTGGGCAATAACTTCTCACATGGCCACATGTTGGACTAAATGCTGGAGAAGGTATTGTCGGAGGAGGCTGTGTAAAGCAGAACGGTAGCACCTCTCAAAACTGCTGGAATTGAGTGAGTATTGTCTTACCTTAATCCTGGTAACTCAGTGTGAGACCAGCACACACCTGCTCTCATTGGGTGTACCTGTCTGCACCTCATCAAACATTATAAATAAACCATAAGTGTTATGCTTATACCTTGAAATGTTGTAACTGGTAATTGGAAACAATCAATTCTTTGTTGACATTTTTTGTTACAAGTGAATGAGTGGATATATTGGAGTGTGCTTAGCCCGGCAACAAGACAGACAGCTATTGTTTTGTCTACAAGGTTGTTTAATGTCATGAATGGAATTGAAAGAGAAAAAGATATTTTCATTAAGAAAGTGTCTTCAATCTTTTTAAAAATACCCTTCTTTAAAAATTGAAAAAAAAAAAAATTGCTAGTTATTAAGTCATTAGCAACATAGTGAAAGAAAACGTGAAGGACATTCTTGAAATATTTTCTTCATGTTGTTCACCAATGGGAAGAGTAAGTAGCTTTGTGACTTTTTTTATCATTGTTTCCTAGATAAATATGGATTTACTGAGCTAATACAGATAACATTGTGGTATTAAGAAAAAATATCTCATTGAACTGACAGTTTATTTAGAGTAAGACAAGAGCTGCCTAAGACAACCAGAAGTTCTTCTATATTCTTTTTATACTTTGATGTTTCTTGTTTAATAAGGATTTTTTAAATGTCAGAAACATTTGATGAATAAAAGGAAATGTCCATACAGAAATGAACCAGCCGTTCTATCCAGCTGGTTAAAATAATTGACCAAAGCACAACCAGTTGCATAATTTCTCTCATAATTTATCTGAGCAGTACCATCCATACCCACTACTGACCTCAGGAGAGGTCCTGATATTAGTTATAGCTTAAGGGAGACAGGCTGTAGCGGAGTTACAGAGCATTACGAACATATTAGAGCAGAAAGCGGAATTCATACTTTCTGAGAGAGAATACAATTTCTGGTTCTGGTAGGAGCAGCCTACAAAAAATACTGACTGATATAATCTAAAAAGAAGTTTCTAAAGCAGAGTTTACAGGTTTTTACACAATCGTCATATAAAGCTATCAAGGAAGGCTTTCAGAATAATTACCCCATGAAAATTGAGCATGCAGGTTTTAAGACTTGAACATAAAGGGCATCAAAGCATTCTAAAGACATACTAGGGCTACAAATTAAATCTAGCAAAAAAGCAGCAGACTGGTTATGCGTGAGTTGAGGTTAATGTCAGGCAATAAAACAATAAAGAGGATCTGAGATAAGTGCCTGAATAGCTTTCAAGCATATTTTGCCTTTTCTGGTTTTGACTAATACAATAGGACTACCAATAGGCCAATAGAAAATTTATGTAGTTTATTGATAACTTCTTAAAGCATGTATCTTGGTTCATGATACACACAGTGTTTACAGCAGAAGCTTGATGAAGCTTTCATTTCAGATTAAAGTCAAAACTTCGTCGTCTTCAAGCAAGATGTGTGTGGGATACCTTCCAAGTCTGAGCTGTAATGATGCTTTTGCCTCAGGCAAATGACCTAGACAGTTACTGAAAAGGTGTATTAGCAAGAGCAAACTGAATTGAAGTACACTCCAGTTGAAGATTGGAGAGCAAAACTGAAGGAATTTTCATGTCTTAGAAAACCTTACCTTGTTTATGTACAGGAGTTCATTTAGGTGAATTGCTTGTCAAAAGACAGATAAAATCAAAGTGTTGGAAGTCAGATGGCAGGTGCATGTGATTCAGAACCACGTGAGAAAATAATCTAATAAAATTATGGGGAGAAAGGTCTGTGTAAGTCATGTGATACTACATTATGGTAAGAAACTAATTGGTAAAATGCTTTCTTTCCTCCTGTTCCCCTATACTCCTTGTACAGTGTGTCAGCTGAAAAATCCAACAAGAGTGAGAAAAAAGTTATCCTTTCCACTCTAAATAAAAAAGGAAATTTATGTCAAATCATATATGGGATGGAGGCCCCAGTGTAAAATGTGCCTTACAGATTTTAAAGCTTAAAAAAGCAAGGATGAACATAGTGGACTACCATTAGGAAGTTACATGAAAATACTTTCTTATTGTTCAAACTATGTTTTAGGCATTTAATGAAGCAGGGAGGCTGAGCACTAACTCCATGGATGCTCAAAGTGTGATACTGTAAGGATATTAAAATGTTTATGCTGTAATTGTATAAGATTGTTATATAACTAACAGGATTGTAACTAATAATGTCCAGTGTAACACCATTTAGTTAGGCAGAGTATATTCTACTTAATGTCTTACTTTTTCAATAAATCCTATTTCAGTCTCCTTGAATAGACTAACCTAACTGTACAATTTAACACAAATATGATGATTGCTTCACTGTAAGGGCACAGGGCAAGTTTTTCTGTACAATTCATTGTCACTCAGGACTTGCAGCCTCCTTTCTCTTCCAAGCTGTAGTCCTTGATAGAAATAATGTTTTATGGTATTGTTTAAAATGTCATCAGGATGATGGTAAAGAGAACTATGTGCTGAAGTGGAGACAGTTCTTTAATACTGATGATGGAAAATAATATATATATATGTATACACACATACATACAACTCATTCTACTTAAACAGAAATAAATTGGGGGGCTAGGAGGGGTGCATAAGAAAGTGATATCACGGCTGCATTTCAGCATGCTACTGAATTCCTCCTCTCTCTGTTGAACTAAATCCAAAATTCAATGCAGGTTTTCCTTAACATTCAATAAAGGTTTTTTGAGTACAGATTGGAAGTTTGGGGTCTTGGAAGAGTCAAGGTTAGGATTTGTCTTATCTGTGAATGATAGAAGGCTTACAGAAATATGAATTCAATCTAGATATGTCATCTCAGTGCACATGACTGAATGCAACTTTACTGCTGTCATCAGAAAAGTTATGTAATGTTTCAACTTCAGTAGAAACTGACAGTATTTATAAAATAAACAAATATATAACACTGACCACTAATTTCTGAGGACATAATGCAAAAAATATATTTCAGCAGTTGCATACTACCAGATTTATAATAAAAATATTTTATTGGAATTAATAATGAAAATAATACTATAAGGAATTTGATTTCTTTATAAAGATGATTCTTATTAGAAGCTTTTCCTCAAGGAAGGGGAGGTAACTTATAAGGAAATGGATGACATTTGGTTTATTTTACTATTAGGCACAAGCTCTTTAACATAAGTCATTTCAAATGCTATATTATCTTGTGAAAGCCAAAGGGCTTTTCTGAAATGCTTTCTTCTATGCGCATTATGGCTTCAGTACAATGGAGTTAAAGAACCTGTATTTCATATTGTAATTGAAAAACACTCAATTTTATCTTAGTCAAAGGGTGGGAAAAATCTAGATTATTCTATATTTTTCTAAAATGAATATGTTCAGGACAGCTGACAAGTATTCAAGATAAGGATGAACCTAATAGTAATTATTCAACCTTTTGAACTAACAGTTCATTAAGTAGTCACAGAAGCTCTTTACAGAGCAGAGGGAGTGAGAAGGAACAGTGGTGCCGACTGTGCTCAGTGACTGACTATAGCTCAGTGGCTATAAGAATAACTATGTTTTACGTAAACTTGTCTGATAAAGCTGACAAGAAAAGTGTCTAAGCAATAGTTTTGCTGATGGCACTGAAAGGTAATGAAAATTAAAATTAGAAATACAGATTTTCCTACTCTTTTTGCTAAAATAGTGCAGGAGAGAGGCAGTAAAATAGCTTCTTTAATGGAAGCACTCCAACAAAGGATGTTCTTAGGGTATGACTCCCTGTGTTTATTAGATATAGGTATATAATCTTAAATATGTTGAAACTATTTTAAAAATGAAGTACANCTCATCTTGTGTCATTTCAAGGGCAGATTAGAAGGCTAGAAATAATCGCAATTTTTCTTTAAAGCAGAACCAGGTGGGGGTTCTGTCATCCAAATAACTATACTGCTGCCAATGGAAACTTTGCTTATGGTACTTCCTGATGGGATTGTTTATATTTGACATGTGGTCTGTTTAGCTAATTGCTATGTCTTGCCTGCTTTGTCAAAAGAGTTTGAGATCAGATAAGATCTGCTGTCCAAACTCAGCAGTTGTAAATTTCTCCCTAATCCCTGCAGACTTTTAAGCTTTGAAGCATGAGTACTCCTATCTTTTTCTAATCTATTTCTGTCATCTTTTCCAAGATGTATTTGATCACATTAATATTTGTGATGTCTAACATGTTTTACTGGTATGCTTCTACAACTTGCATTTCTTGCTTGTCCACAGGAAAAAAAAAGACGTTGTTGTCTTTTTTGTAATGTTCCAGATAATGAAAATCAAGAATAAATACTTCAGGATAAGACAACAAAGTAATCAAATGGGCTTTCACTAGCAACTAAAACTTGTGGGGGAGTTTTAAAACATGGAATTAATGTTTTAATGCTATCCTTGTATAGAAGATCTATAGAAAACTGGAACATCTAATACCTAGGACAAATCAAGATGAAAGTTACAGAAATTAACAGAATACTCTTATTTTCCAGGTAGGATTTTCTGTACAGTGCAAACTGACATTAGCTGAACACCTGGTAAATTGCAAAGACAAAATTATGTTATTTTGTTCCAAGGGCATCCTCAGCTCATGTAGTTCTTTTTACAAAATAAGTAAAAGATACCATTTCCAGAAATATGGAGGAAATATTCCAACTCTCTATTTTTTTTAGACTTTGTCTTCTCATAGAACTCATTCAACACAGTTCCTTGATTTTAAAAAATAAAATCACTTAGCATCAAGATAGCCGGTGATATTTCTCTCTTTCAATGGTTGTCTTAAGACATTGTTACAGCTATGTTCAGGTACTTTGTTTTTAATTCCACTAAATCACAAGCTTCCATGCACAGTGTTCTTGTGATTTGGTTTTTTACATCTTAAATCTTTTTGAAGCTTTGTTTTCCCAGGCTATTGCCCCAGACAGCTAGTGTGGGAGCAGTTTTTTATCAAACACTGAGGTGGCTGTAAATGGAAAACAACCGCAGAGAGTGTTGCTGTCTCTGTTTTAGAAGTTCTACAACATTTTTCAGAGATGTCAGAAAGAATGGTACTATATAGTTTGTGTTTCTGGTTTTAATGATTATGGTTAATGATTGTTACTTCCTATGCACAGATCAGAACATACTTCAGAAAGGGCAGTATCACAGAATCACAGAATATCAGGGATTGGAAGGGACCTTGAAAGATCATCTAGTCCAATCCCCCTGCTGGAGCAGGAACACCTAGATCAGGTCACTCAGGAACATGTCCAGGCGAGTTTTGAATGTCTCCAGAGAAGGAGACTCCACAACCTCCCTGGGCAGCCTGTTCCAGTGTTCAGTCACTCTCACTGTGAAGAAATTTTTCCTCATATTTAACTGGAATCTCCTATGTTCCAGCTTGCATCCATTACCCCTTGTCCTATCATTGGATGTTACTGAGAAGAGCCTGGCTCCACCCTCCAGACACTCACCCTTTACATATTTATAAACGTTCATAAGGTCACCCCTCAGTCTCCTCTTCTCCAAGCTAAAGAGACTCCCTCAGCCTTTCCTCATATGGGAGATGCTCCACTCCCTTAATCATCTTGGTAGCCCTGCCCTGAACTCTCTCAAGCAGTTCCCTGTCCCTCTTGAACTGAGGGGCCCAGAACTGGACACAATACTTCAGATGAGGTCTCACCAGGATAGAGTAGAGGGGGAGGAGAACCTCT
>VZTM01034092.1:277875-322784 GCA_013400555.1 Jacana jacana | reverse complement strand
TGCCCCGGGGCAGCGGAGCGCAACTCGCCGCGGCTCCATCAGGCCGCGCGTCCCCCCGTGTCTTCCCACCCCTCCCTCCCGCCCTCCTCCGGGAACGGGGGGGCTCTGGAGGAGGAGGTGAAGCCGTGCCGGGCTGCCCTCGGCTCGGGCGGCCCCCCTCGTTGGCGGGCAGGGATGGAGGGAGGGAGGGAGCGATGGACGCTGGCTGCTGCCCGAAAAGTCGGGGCCGAGCTGCAGCATGGGCGCCGAGGGCGAGGGGTGCGAGGCCTAAGGCGTTCCCAGGCTGGAGGAGCCTAAGTGGCGATAGTTAAAAATAATAAAGGATCGCGGGAGATCAGGGCAGCGTGGCCGAGAGCCGGTTTGACGGTGCACGCCTTTCACACAGCATGTCCAGTCGGGCTGGAATCCCCACGAAGCACCTTGTTGCTCCTTCTGGAAGGACTCCTAGCAGTTAACCCAGCCACCCGTCAACTCCTGGGCTTTTCATCCATAGCGATATTTATTTTTGCCCCCCCCAAGTCTTTTGTTTTTTTTTTTACCTCCACTGCTGCACAAGCAGGCTGTCCCCGTGATGCCCGGCGGCACACAAGCCGGCTTGGCCACCTTTCGGCATCACCTGGAAGTCCCTGCATCCCTCCGAGGCTGTGCTCCCTCCCAGCGCTGGGATCGCATCCCCACACCGGGGCTCTCCCTTCTCTCCCCGCAGTCCCAACCAGTGCCACCGCAGCACACCGTGGGGCTGGTCTTCTACCAGCGCTTGCAGGGTTGGGAAGCTGGAGCCTTGCAATGCAGCTTTGTCACCGACAGCCTCCAAACAGCAGCTCTTCCTGCAGCAAAGCAGCATCTTTGTTACTTTAATCTCTGGAGTGTTTTCCAGCAAGGCTGGGCTGGTGCAGATGGGGTAGGCGAGCTGCCCCGTGCCTGCTCCTCTCGCCTGTGCATGGGGACCCTGGCCGAGGAAGTCGCCCTTTTCCAAATAAAACAACCAGGACGAATTCAATAGGAAATAAGTTCCTTGCTTCTGAGTGAACTTGCCGTGGGTGGAGAAGAAGGAAATTAAACAATAGAAAAAACGTGCAGAGCTTTATACGGCAGGAAAAAAACCCTTCAAGCTTAGTGGCCTCTGGTGGGATGGCTGAGCATCTTCCCTTCGCCCGTGTTGGTGCCTCTTTTTGGCAAGCATGGTGAAGGTGATGGCAATGGTCATGCTTCCTGACACCCTTCCATGTCCAGGGCATCTGTGCATGGGTGTGGGGAAGCCAGGACCTCCTGTGTTACCATCCTGCTGGTCCCCAAGCCACCCTGCAGGGTCACCTTGGTCAGTGCTGGTTCATGCTGTCCCGCCCCACCACCTGCAGCCCCCAAATTCCTCCCTTCCCGCCTGGAGCAATGGCACAGGGCATGGATGCTGACGGGAAAGCTCTTGTCCCCGAAGCCTTTCCCGCTTCCTGTGCCTTTGGGAAGTTGATGGCTCTGGACTGGTGGTGTTAGGGTGGGGATGGAAAACCCATTCCACCCAAACAGACTTTTTATCACAGGTTGTTTTGTTTTTTTTCCCCTCTTTTCTTTCTGCACAGCGTTGTCTGTACTCTAGAACAGGGCACATTTAATGTGCTGATGGTGGTAATTTAAACAGAAGAAAAAAGTCACAAGTCAGAAGCTAGGCTGGAGCGAAGAGGGAATGATTCATATTTTTTTCAATACTGTGTCATGGTGAAGTATGGCATGGCCAAGAGTGTCCCTGCTGCAGAGTGCCACTGGCACTGCCTGCCCCTCTCCACCTGCCACCTTTGGCTTTTGTAACCAGGATTGGTTTTGGGGGCATCTCTGGGTGCCTGGGCTGGGGACAGAGTGCCATGGTCCCACCGAGCATCCCATCTTGGGGGCTTCTGGCTGGATGCTGGAGATAGAGCTGCTCTCTTGGCTGTGCTCTGGGGCAGGGTCATGGAGAGCTTTGCTTAAATGGAGTTTTGTGAAATATTACCTCCTAGATGGACTTCATTGGGTTGTTTTTTATGTGTTTGGCTGTTGAGGTAAAGCCAGACCCAAGGCAGAGAGAGCAGCAGGATAGTAAGCTCCTATATCTTGTGGTTGCTCCATGGCCACGGCTGGGCTTCCCAATCCATCTCACCAGTGTTTCCAGCCCTGCTCTTGGAGGCACTTTAGGACCTCAAGAATGCCCTCGACTTCCTCATGTGGTTTTGGCCGAGGTGGTGGCATCGCTTTGTGTGTTTTTACAATGTGCCATTGTCACACATGTGTCGGTGGCTTCGGAGCCAGAGACGGGGGAAGGAGGACCCTGGTGGAGGGGAAGCGTGATGCTGCTTTCCTGGAGAGCATCTCAAAGCCTTGGGGGCTGTGACAACTCAGTCTCCAAGTACTCCCCTGCACGCCTCCTCTGCGCCCTGCAGAGGAGCAGGACAGCCCTCGCACCGGGACCCCTGGAAGGGCTCGGTGAGTCACGCAGCGCGGACGCGGGGAGAGGGCGGCCTGCAGCTTATGATTCATGTTGTTTTCCTGCAAAAGCCACCGGCTGCAATGGCAGAGCTTGCAGAAGACAAATCAATATCGAGCCATAAATCCTACATGTGACTGCCAGGCGGGTGGCGAGGGGGCTGGTGTTGGGCACACCTTGGTTGCCGTGTCCTCCCCAGAAGCAGCAGGACCTGGCTGCAGCCCTCTGGCCGGGGAAGGGGCTGAAATCCTCAGTGCTGCCTTCAGGTGTTTTGAGCCTTCCTGGAGGGGTTTAGGAAGGTGAAAAGATTCCTGAATGTGGAGTATCCTGGGAAGAGCTGCCCTGGAATTTAAGAGGGGGGCATAAATTTATGCCTAGAGTTCAGTCTTGCTGCTGGTGTGGTCCAAAGCCATGGAGATGCAGGTCTCTTGGAGAGACCAAGACTGTCACAGGGGCTTTTGTTGTCAGGGAACCCAAAATGTCTTGGAAATGTCATCACTGATGTAAAACGGGGAAGAAGAATAAGTGTTTTCTGTCTCTTTAGGCTTGGGCATGTTGAGTGTTGGATGTGGAGCAAGGAGCATCCCTCTCTGCTCCCTCTGCCACGTGGGAAGATGTGTGTCTCGCTTGACAGCTCTGTGTATGGTCTGGAAGGATGACAGTCCCCGGGTGTCCCTGCTCCTCAGGGCAGAGTGCTGCTCTCTTGGCTCTGCCTCCTGTGCCTTGGACTTGGCAAAACCCACACGCCTTCTGGCTACTTGCGAGTTGAGTTCCCTTCCTTCCTTCCCAGCCACTGCTTTTTCACAGCCTTACTCGGCCCTGCAATCCCAGGGCTTGGAGCCTGAAGAAAGACAGGCTGCATTAAAAGGGGTTAATGGCTCAGTCCTGTAATAAGGCTGCAAAATGCTATCGATGCCAGAAGTCTGAACTACAGCTCGGGCCATTTTATATCTCCTCCAGCAGCCTCGATTCATCCCTTGGCTGTGCTGGAGCACTGCTGGCCTCTGGATTTATGTCAGAGAGGGGAATTGAGACTGGGAGGGAGGGAGGGAAGAGAGCTGTGTCTGGTACCTGGCATGGGTTGGG
The DNA here is from genome assembly GCA_013400555.1 of Jacana jacana. Taxonomy (NCBI): domain Eukaryota; kingdom Metazoa; phylum Chordata; class Aves; order Charadriiformes; family Jacanidae; genus Jacana; species Jacana jacana. The sequence goes on along the minus strand of VZTM01034092.1, from coordinate 319,243 downwards.
GAGGCTTTGCCTGGTGGCTGGATGGGGACACAGGAGCCCACCTGAGTGGGGAATGTCCCCAGGAAGAGGCAGTAATGTGCGGTAGTTGGTCTCCTGGCCATGAACTGGTGTGCATGGGGCACCTGGTGTGGCACCAGGATGGAGGGGCAGGTGGGGCAGAAGAGGTCAGTTTCTCACGCGTTTTCTTTGCCTGGAGCCCCTGCAAAGGGAAAAGAGAGGACAGGGCTGATGCTGTAGCCTGGGAGGAGGTAAACTCAAACAACAGGCTTCTCGGGGGAAATGCTGCTCAGTTTGTGCAACCTCAGACCCGGATCTGGACACTGGGGAGGCAGGAGGCCACCCTGATGCTGAGCTTGCTGGGGTGAAGGGTGGGCTTTACCAGGGGTGTCTTAGAGGGTGAAATCAAAATGGATCTTGGAGTTGTCTGCTGTGCTCTGTGCCTGCCCCTGCCCTCTGCATCTCTCCTGGACTGGTGGGTATTGCAGCCTCTGGTACTTTTAAAGGGTGACAAAGTTTGCATGTGGAGGTAATGTCTTTTATTAGCCTAACTAATACCTTTAGGAAAAAACAGATGTGCTCTTGGGCCTGAGGAATGTTTGCTCACCCAAAACATGTCGTTTTTTCCAACGTGTGTCTGTTGGTCTAATAAAAGATCTGACCTCTGCCTGGCCTGGCCATGACCTTGGAGTGTGCTGGCCCTGGGAGCGTCCTGGCCGTGCGTCAATGAGCGTCCCAGCCCTTTCCCAGAGGACCTGCCAGCCCGGGAGCTGTCGCTGGAGCATGCACGTGCTTACCTGCTTCCAAATTCAACACCAGCTACGAGCACCCTGTGCTTTAGGCTCCCGGTGGGGTCCGTCCTGGCTGACTGCGGGGAAGCAGAGGTTGGCTGCGGCTCAGCACAGCATCAGGACATCAGGCAGGATGGATGCAGTCCAGCGGGAGCATCCTGGGAGGAGGGGGCAGCTCCATCCTTGCAGGGATTTCTGGTGCAGGTGCTGGAGGGTTTGTTGCTCTCCATGAGCTGGTTCTCACCGGGGTTTTATGGATACTGCTTTGCAAAAGGGCTGTTTTGGGGCTGGGTTAGCTCTGGGCAGAGCAGCCTGTGCTCCTCAGAACAGTTGATAATTCTTCTGTGGTGGGACAGAGCTGCTCTCCAGCCGACTTCAAGTTCCTGGTAATGGGAGGGTGTCAAGAAAATGAAGCAGCCTTCCCATCCCATGGGGCTCACAGTGCTGCTGTGGCTGAGGCAGGGGAATCGCTGCTGCCCCGCAGCTCTCCATGATCAAGCATCACCCTCTCACTCAGGGCAGGACCAGCATCTCTGTGGGGAAGATCTGGCCAAGCAAAGTGTTGGGGGCAGCAAAAGATGGAGTTGAGGGGTTTTCAGTTGATGGGTTTTTTTGGGTGTGAGTCCTTGTGTGACCTGCTGGTGAGAGCCCAGGCTGCTGCTCCAGCGAAATATGAAAAATTAATGTGAGATTGTTTTCCCCTCATCCTTTTGCTTTTTAAAATACTTGGGATTCAGGCCCTGCTTATCCTGAAAGGCTCGCGGGCACTTGGAGAGCTGCAGGATCCAACACAGCACATTTCAAAGCAGGAAAACCCAATTCATTGAGTGGATTTCCCCCTCCTGCGAACCCACTTAAAATTCATGGAGAGTTTTGTCAGTAAGAACCTGTTTCAATTAACAGACAAAAGAAACTCTCCTCGTTAAGCGCCTCTTTCAATTAAGGTTTGGGAGAATTCCCCCAGCTCCCAGCCAGGCTGTTCCAGAGGATTCAAGGGCAAAAAATACCCAGAAGGAGGAGCAACCTGTGAAAGGCTCTGGCTTTTTTTGGGGGGGCAGAAGCACAGTGCAAACTGTAACCTGCCCATGGGGTGTGGGGGTGTTTGGTTGGGACAGTGTCAGGGAGCATCGCTGCCGGGGGGCCGACTGCTCAGCCCGATGTCCCTGGAGCGTAGGAGAGCTAATGACTGCTGCTAATTGCTGGCCTACTTTAGGGAGGAGGCTGAATTCTGGTGTGTGTTGGGAGATGAGGGGGAGCACACAGAGGTGCTCTTCCAGATCAGGGTGCTGGGAACAAGGCGGGTGGCAGTCACTAGTGCCACCTTCCAGCCACCAGTACCCAAGACTCAGAAATGGGGTGACCTCCCTGGAGGGTTCCTCTGTACAGCCTCACTGGTGGGGGGCTGTGGCACCTTAGGGCTGGGGAAGGGGCAGGGAGATGGGAATTAGCGGGCACAGGACCCGGGGAGTGGGTTTATGACATGGAATTTGCCAGAGCTGGTCTTAAAAGCCTCACCAGTCAGGTTTGCCAGCTGCTGTGTCGTGGAAAAAAGGTTTAATCATAGCCTTCCAGAAACCTCACCCAGGTCTTTGGGGGTTTGGGTGGTTTTTTCATTTGTTCGGGGTTTTTTCTCCCCCAAAAATTCAGCAAATATTTGTGGTGATTTGCTGCACAATGAACCTTGCTCTTCCATCCCTCTGCAGGAAAAAAAAAGCAACCCCAAACATATTCACCATTGTTTTTTGGAAGAAAACTCAAGGAAAGCATTACTTTTATCTTTTCGAGTAAAACTGAAGTGCTAACAGGGCTTTCTGGGTGAAAAATGCCTTTTCCAGAGTTAGGCATTTTGGGCAAAAATAACTCTTTTTGCTGGGCAAATCCCTCATCCTGGGTTTCTTTCCTGCAGGAGCAGGCAGGCGATGGGCAGCTGGAGCAGGAGCTTTATTTCCAGAGAGTAAACTTGGGTCAGCAGCAGCAACACAGGCGGATGCTCCGACTGCTCGGTGTTGGCCAGGCTTTATAAATCTTATCTTTAAATAAAAAGGCTGAGAAAAAAGGAAGGATTTTCCTGCTGAAGTCCCCCCTGGGGTGCAAATGCTCCAGCCCTTGAATAAATCAGGGATATATTTTCCCAATATTCCCATTCATTTGCTCCCATCCAGCCTGTACACAGAGCGGAGAAGCCAAGTTGGGTGGGTTTGTGGTGAGAGCAGCACCCATGGCTGCCTGTCCCAGGGGCAGATCCAGGACTGCCATTGTCCTTCTTTAATTTTACACCTGGGGAGCAGGGAAAGGCTGGTGTCCTTAGGAAAGGGTGGGTTGTTTCTCCCTGGCGTGTTGTAACTACTGTTTGCAAAGCGCTTAAGCAGCCCATGTAATCTACCGCTAAGACGCTCCTTATCTGGCATTATAGAGCTGCCCTGGTGGCACAGGGACGGACTCGGCAAGAGTGGGCAGCCAGGATGAGCTTGTGTCTGCTTGTTTCTGTCCTTCTGCTCCTTTCTCCCTTTCTCTCTGCCCCACATCCCTCTCCTCTGCCTGGGTTTGCAGCCTGGCAGGAGGCAGCTGGACATCGGTACAGCTCACCCATCCATGTCTCTTTGTGCCCATCCTAAAGGCTCTCCTGGGTGGTCAGTAAGTGGGGATCACCAGGAACACCCCCAGTTTTGCAGCAGTTGAAGCTTTTATGCTGGGTTGTGGCTTTGTCCCCTCTGGTGAAGGGCTTTTGTCCCTGCTTGAGGAGCACCTTGGTGGGATGCACAAGGAGGTGTGACCTGCTGCCTGCTGTGCTTTGATACTGGTGTGCATCCTCACACCACTGCACACCAAAGTAAAAGAGTTCCTCTCCTTCTGATTGTGTCTTCTCTTGGCCAGTGAATCCGTCCCTGGCTGGGGAGGGAGGTGATGGGGACGGGGACAGTGTCAGGCAATGGTCCTTTCCATCTTGTGATGGCTCTTCTCCCATGCTAGTACTACCGGCTCTTTTGCAGATATTTCCAGTTGCAGCTGGGATCGCTGCCATTCAGAGTTGAGAAAGGCAGTGGGGCAGAGGTAGGTGATTAAAGGCAGGTTTTTCACCCCAGTTGCTTTTAAATTTTCAAAGCAAGCTCCCCTGAATTAAGCTCGCAGTTGTCTCTTTAATAATATGGTGGCATTAATCTCCTCTCTAAGGACATGCTTAGCTCAGTCATTTTAGATCTGCAGCCCTCTAAATATTACCAACAGAGTAAAGGGGATTCCTTCTACAGGAACTTAAGCCTATTAATAATAATTTGGCTGCCTTTTGTGCATCTTTTACAGGTGGTTCACGATTCCCGAGGCTGTGGGGCAGTGGGTAGTGACCGCTGAGGATGCTGGCGAGGATGTGTGAGGTGTGGGAGAGACAGCAGGCCATGGTGCTGAGCTCAGTTCCCCTGCTGGGGACCTGGGTCCCAGCTTGGCCGAATTTAGACCTTCCACGAAGCAGATGCCTCAGTGGGGCCGAGCTGGCTGCACCCCTGTGGTGGTGGGATACAGGGAGGGAAGCCTTGGAGCAAGTAGGAGCATTCCGAATCGCTGAGCTGGGCGATGCAATTTAGCATCCTTGCCTCTAAATCCTTCTCCATCCAGGCTTAACCCCCAGGGCTGGCTTACGTGAGGAAGGGGAGCTGTGTGGCAGTGACGAGGTGATTATCCAGCGGTGCTGGCCTGGTGGGGCTGTCCTGGTGGTGATGGGGAGTGAAGGGCACCCAAAGGGTGCTGGCAGGAGAGGAGCAGGATGACCCTTTTGGCTGTGGTGTTCAGGATGTGGCCCCCTCTCTGTGGGTTGAATGCTGGGGCTCTGTGGGCTACCAGAGCCAGGGGTCAGGGTTAAAATCACAGAATGATATCAGGTTGGAAGGGATCTCTGGAGATCTTCTAGTCCAACCTCCTTGCCAAAGCAGGTCCTCCTAGAGCAGGCTGCACAGGAACTCATCCAGGAGGATTTTGAATGTCTTCAGAGAGGGACTTTGGACAGCCTGTTCCACGGCTCTGCCACTCACAAAGTGAAGAAGTTCCTCCTCATGTTTAGATGGAACTTCTTATGCACAAGCTTATGGGTCCTTGCTCATGGAGCAGGTCTTGGGGTCTCTTCTCCACAAAGGTGGATGCTTTCTTCCTCCCTTGCAGCCCTTTCCCAAGTGTTGTGAGGAAGATGTGGGAGCAATTTCTTCCCGTGTCACGCCTGTGGTTCTGAGCTCACCTCCCATCCCTGGGCTGCGGGGTTGGGACAGTTGATTTATTTGACAGCTGGGACTTGTGAACTGCCTGATCTTCCCTGCTTACACCTGCAGCCAGACCTGTTGCACCCCTGGATAAATCAAACCCTGCTGCAGTTGTGTGCTTGGACTGCCCACCCTTCCCTCTGCTCTGCCCTTCCTTGCTTGTATTTAATCCTACCACTGCATCCCTGCAAAATCCCGCCAGAGGTTAAAGGGAGAGTGCTGCCAGCTGCTGGTGGAGATGGCTTCATCCCTTCTGCTTCCTCTCTGCCTTTCTGGGGTGCCATGGCTCCCTGGGGAGTGTTTGTGGCCAGTAACTCTGGCCAGGGCAAACCCGCAGCCCCCAGACCACGCTGGAGGTGGGAGGGGGGCAGGTGGAATTTAGAAAACCTTTTAAACCATTTCCCCCTTCCTCCTGCTGCTGTCTTAGGTTTGAAGTGCTGCTAGCAAAGGGCTTCCCTGGCCACCAGTTGCACTCCCTGCTTGCCCCAGGGTTGGATCCGGCCCCGTGGGTGCTCCAGGCTCCCAGCTGCACCAGGGAATCCGCTTGGATGCTGATTGTGTTTGTCAGGGTGGCGGATTAAGAGCGCTGTGGCTAAGCCTTCTCTCCAGCAGAGCCAGGGCCAGGGCTTTGCTCAGAAACCCACCAGAAAACAGCATTTTCTGGGGCTCTTTCCGCTGTGGTCCTCATGGTGTGGCTGTGGCTGAGCACCCGTTTGTGCGATGGGAGCCCACCGGTGCCGTATGGTGTTTCTGGGGCCTGAGGTCTGCCTGTGGGACTCAGGCTGACATTTCCAGCTGGTGCCTTTTAAATAACAACTGTGGTTTTAAAAGGCACCTGAGCAGCTTCTAAAAATCAGGTTAAAAGGAAGTTTGACTCCGGCTGTCACCTTGCCAGCTCTTGTGGTCTTTTTTTTTTCTTCTATTTTACCATCATGTTTAGCTTTTTGTTTCAGAAAAGCTGTTGCTCTCAAGAGGTTGTTTTGTGCTCTTGGACCTAAACGCGCTTCCTTCTCTGACATGGAGCTGTCTGCTCTCCCACCGCTGCTGGGGATGCGCAGGGGTTTGCTCCCATGGGGAAACCCCTGAGCAGGAACACCCCCACCCCACAAGCGTCACCCCAAACCCCTCGGCATCCTCCCCACGGAGGGTTTGCTCTGGCAGCAAACCGGCAGAGCAGGATTCCTGCCTGCTGTCTGCCTCGGCGGCGGGTTCATGGGACGGGACGCTGCCTGCCCCGGTCCAGGCTCACACCTGGCTGCTCCAGGGGTCCAGCGCTGGCCCCCTGCCTGGGCAGGTTTGCTTTTGTGCTTTGACGTGGCAACCTCCCTTCCCAGGGAGAGTAAGCTGGCATCTGCCCAGAGATGCTGTCTTCAAAGCCTGGCTATTAAATACCATAATTAAAAGCTGTTAGAGAGAAGGGTGGACTAGTGAAGCCCCCTTGGAAGTGGCAGGTGATGTGGGCATGGAGCCCCGTTCCCGTCTGCTCTGTCTCATGGAGGGTACTGCAAGGATGGACATGCTGTCCTCCCCACCAGCCACCGGCCCCAGCACTGGCATCAAACCTGCTGGCTGTCACTTGCCTGCTCGTCACCATGGGATCAGGGCTGCCAGCATCCATAGCTCCTAAAATATGAAAGAAACAGAGAGGGACTGGGATGGCATGGCTGGGGTGCTTGATAACGCAGTCCCGGCTGTCCCATGTCCCTAGGGCTGGCACCTGGGCGGGGGAGCACCCCTCTGCATGGGCACATCCCTAAAAGCAACGTCCCTGTGTGCTTCTCCTTTTGGTCCTGTCTGGAGATATAGCATGTGTGCAAAGATTAATTAGGAATGGATAGAACCAGGTGCTCTGCCGTGCCCAGCGCAGACAGCAGTGAGGGCTGCTGGTGGATGATGGAGATGATGATAGAGTCACTGATGGAGACTGGCTGCCAGTGGCCTGCATGGGGACCGGGTGAAGTAGCCCTGTGCTGGTGGGGTTGGGAAGTGGAGCCTGGAGCAGAGCTTGCTGCAGGGAAGGGCAGGGATGACAGGATTACCCTGCCAAGCCCCAGCCTGTAATCCACAGTACTGCTCAGCCGGACACATTTAATCCCATTATGTGCCCGGCTGGTGTCTGTAAGGTGGGCACTGGGCCGCGGCACTGGCAGGGAGTGGGGAGCTCTCCTGGGGCAGGAGCAGAGACCTCTGCCTTTGTCTCTGGCACCAGTGATGGGTTTGAGGTCATGACTCCAAGCCACTTTATATTTTCCTTAAACACATTGGCCACATCAATGTATCTCCAGGTGCCTTCACCTCCCAGAAAGCGGTGCCCATCCTATTTTTAAATTTCTTTTGTTTAAATGAGCCTTTCATGGGGAAGGGAAAAATATTCCCAAGGTCCCTTTGGCTCTGTGTGGGTGCTCCGACGTGCCTGTCTGTGACCTTGGCTGGTGGCTGCGGGCTCGGCCTCATGCTGCCATCTGGCCGGCTGCCTGCCTCCCTCCCTGCCAGCCAGACTGGACGACGGGAGGCTCAGCTCCCTCTCACCCCAGTGCTCCTCACCACAGCCTGGCTCGGGAGGAGCCAGGAGAGGAGGAGAAGGGCTGCGTCTCCAACTGCTTGGTGGGATGGGGACGCGATGCGGGGAGTCCATAGCACTTTGGTGGTGGTGCTGTGCCCCATGCACCCATGGCAGCCGGGGTCCTGCAGCACGCCTGCGTGCTCCCACCCCATCCCCGGTGCTGTCGGGAGCTCATGGCAAGCCCCGGCACGCCGGTGAACTCACCGAGGGATCCGCTGGCGTCAATAAAAGCGGCGGCGTTGGTGCTGATGCCAACCCCGCCTGCTCATCCCACCTCTCTCCCGCAGGGCACTGCGTGGAGCTGGGGGACCGGGGCACCCTGGGGAGCCACCATGCCCCTGTGCCTGCCGCCAGCCGCGCCGAGGCCGCCCGCCGCCCCCTCGTCCCGCTGAGGCCATGGGTCTGCTGCTGCTGCCACCGCTGCTGCCACCGTGGGGATTTTGGCTCTGCAAGGGGACTCTGGGTGCGTCTGCCATGGTGACATGAAGCAGACAGCGAGGGACGCTGGACTGCTGGAGGGGAGAGAGCCTTGCGCAGGCGGCCGGCTAGGATTTTAATTTATTAGTAGCATTCAGTTTTATTTGACCTATATTTTTTTCGGTTGGTTCGTTGCTTCTTCCCCTCCCCGGGGCTCGCGAGGGGAGGGGGCAGGCAGGGGAGAGGGACCCCACCTCACCCTGCGGATGCAAGGATGACTGTGCTGGCCAGGGCCTGGCGGGGTATCCGGCAGCTCTCTCTGCAGGTGGTGTTGCTCCTGCTCTTCGCCTTCTGCCTGCTCAGTGTTTTCATCTCTGCCTATTATTTATATGGGTGGAAAAGGGGCTTGGAGCCCTCTGGGGACATGGTGGGGCCGGACTGCGATGAGCCCAAGGTCGCCCCTTCCCGCTTGCTGCCCCTGAAGACCCTCAAGGTGGTTGACTCCTCCCGCACGGACCCTTTGGTGCTTGTCTTCGTGGAGAGCCTCTACTCCCAGCTGGGCCAGGAGATCGTGGCCATTTTGGAGTCGAGTCGCTTCAAATACAGGACAGAGATTGCCCCAGGGAAGGGGGACATGCCCACGCTGACCGACAAGGACCGGGGACGTTTTGCCCTCATCATCTACGAGAACATCCTCAAGTACGTCAACCTGGATGCCTGGAACCGGGAGCTGCTGGACAAGTACTGTGTGGAGTACGGCGTGGGCATCATTGGCTTCTTCAAGGTAAGGGGGAATGGGAGATGAACTGAGGCCCCATGGCCAGGTTGGGTGTGAGCAGGGGCTCTGGTGTCCCAGTGCCCTGCAGGGACTGTGCCCTCCCCTTGCTTTCTGCAAGCAGCCCCAGTTGGTGTGGCGCCAACCTGCAGCCCGGTGTGGGGTGCAGGCTTCTCGCAGAAGGCACCACCTTAGCCCTCTCACTGTGGAAGGGCTGTGTAGCTCCTGGTTGTTTTGAGGGTAAAAGCACACCTCTAGGATCAGCCCAGTTGCTTCTAGCATCCCATTTCCCAGAACTGACACTTGCTGGGGTTCACCAAAAGCCCAAGCAGGTATTTTACTCTGCACCCCTCTGCCCTTCTCCTGCCTGGGCCTTGTAGCCCTGGCAGGCTTTGTACATTGGACACGGGCAGGATTGGGTGCGTGAATGGAATGAGGGTGCTCCAGCCTCAGGAGAGGAAGGGGTGGGGGCTGACACTCGGATCTCCAAGGGCGGTGAGCCACCTAGCCCCCTGGCAGAGCCATTGGTGCCCCTGGTGAGCCCCTGCCTGAACATGTCTTTCAATGCCTCCGTCCCTGGCATTCTGTTCCCTCCAGCTCCCATCTCTCCCTATGCAGGCCAACGAGAACAGCCTGCTGAGTGCCCAGCTGAAGGGCTTCCCCCTCTTCCTTCACTCCAACCTGGCGCTGAAGGACTGCAGCATCAACCCCAAGTCACCCCTACTGTACATCACCCGCCCCAGTGAAGTGGAGAAGGGAGTGCTTCCTGGCGAGGACTGGACCGTCTTCCAGTCCAACCACTCCACCTACGAGCCGGTTCTCCTGGCCAAGACCAAGTCAGCTGAGTCCATCCCCCACATGAGCGTGGATGCAGCGCTGCACACCACCGTGATGCAGGACCTGGGCCTCCATGATGGCATCCAGAGAGTGCTTTTTGGCAACAACCTCAACTTCTGGCTCCATAAGCTCATCTTCGTGGACTCTGTCTCCTTCCTGACGGGCAAGAGGCTCTCCCTGCCCCTCGACCGCTATATCCTGGTGGACATCGATGACATCTTTGTGGGCAAGGAGGGCACACGCATGAAGGTGGAAGATGTCAAGGTGCGACTGGTATATCCTGGCTGTGTGGGCAGGGGATGTGCAGGGCTGGGTGCTCTGGGATGCTGCAGGGATGAGCTTTCCTGCCTCCAGAACATCCTCCAGTCCTGTGGGAGGCCAGGAGAAAAACTCTCAGGGACTTGAGTCCTTGCCCTGGTGTGGTAACCATCCCCATGGCCATGTCTTGCTTAGGATGTCTTGCATTCTCTCCTTTCTCCCAGGCACTATTCGACACACAGAATGAGCTGCGCACCCACATCCCGAACTTCACCTTCAACCTGGGATACTCAGGGAAATTCTTCCACACAGGTGAGGAGGGCGAGGACATCACTTTGCCTGTTGGTGCCATATGGCCTGTGTTGAGGCATAAACCAGCACTCAAAGAGGCCAAAGCTGGGGCTGCAGGAGGGTCCTCAGGCACCTCCCTCTTACTGTCCCCCATCACCCAGTCACTGAGAGTGTCCAGTGGTGATGGCGAGCGTCATGCCCGCAGGTACCGATGCCGAGGATGAAGGCGATGACCTGCTGCTGTCCTACGTGAGAGAGTTCTGGTGGTTCCCCCACATGTGGAGCCACATGCAGCCTCACCTCTTCCACAACCAGTCGGTTCTCGCCGAGCAGATGACATTAAACAAGAAATTCGCTGTCGTGAGTAAGATGCAGCCGGTGGGGGGTGCTTGTGGTGGGGGGAGGATGGGAGAAGGGAGGCACAAAGGCAGCAAGCAGCCTGGGTTGCCTGTTAAAGGGAAGACATCATCCATGTGTTGCAGCTGTGCCTGCATGGCCCAGCACTGAGAGGATGCGTGGGTCCATCTGTGGGGGATGTGGAGGTCTGACCCAAGGCTCTGAGGGTGGCAGCATCTGTTTGGGTTGGTGTATGCTGGGTTTTAACGGAGCCTGGGGTTGGGTGTTCAGCTCAGTGTGGGTTTGATGCGGTGCTGGGCTATGGTGCAGGATCCTGTAGTGGTGGCCATGTGCTGGGAGGCTCCTGCTGATGGGATCTCCCTCTGCAGGCCAAGCTGTCGGGGACATGTTTGGTTTATAAAGCCAGGCTCTGACCTTCAGCTTGGTAAGGAGTTGTCCTCTTGGACCGTCCTTACTCTGCCCTGGATAAAGCCAAAGACCAGATCACACTGTGAGTGACTGGTTTGCTCACAGCTGTCTCAAATCCAAACCCAGTAAAGCCAGAGCCCATTATAATAATTCAGCCCTATGGCCTAAGAGAGGGATTTTCAAGCTAGCTTAAATTCATTGTCTGCTAATTAGAGTGCTTAATTGGAGAGAGACTGGATGATGCTTTTTTGGGACGGGCAGTTATCCAGCTCAGAATTTCCAGGCTGTTTTATATCTACTGATATAAACCAATTTACAGTCCTTGGTAGATGTATCTCCTCCTTTTCCACAGAAAACCTTTGCTGCTGTTGTTTTGTTGGTGACAGCAGAAATGACAGGGATGAATATGGTCTATGTGAAGCAGAGAAGTGAGTGTCCACCCAGCACATCTGCTGCTGAGCTCCCTTTCATGGAGACATCCCTGGTCAGGAGAGGATGTGCAGGCACAGCCCTGCCCTGGTTGCTCTCCAGAGACACAAATTGACTATTTCTAGTCGGGAACGAGCAGTCTTGGTTTGGGATGATATGGTTTTGGAGTCTCCATGGTCACCCACTTCCTGCTTTCCTCTCTGCAGGAGCATGGCATCCCCACTGACATGGGGTATGCTGTGGCCCCCCACCATTCGGGCGTGTACCCTGTCCACGTGCAGCTGTATGAAGCTTGGAAGCAGATTTGGTCAATCAAAGTGACAAGCACAGAGGAGTACCCCCACCTGAAACCTGCTCGCTATCGCCGTGGCTTCATTCACAATGGCATCATGGTAGGTGGCCAGGTTTCATCTCTGGTGCTTCTTTCCTCTGCCTCCCCACCAAACCCTAGAACCTCAGTGGATGGTTTCTGGGCAGCTCAGATGGTTCAACTGGAGGGGGCTGTGCCCTCTTACTTGTCCTTCATGGGGGAAGCTTGTGTGAGGACACTTTCTGACTTCTCCATCTGTCCACTTCCATCCCTTGTGGGCATCAGGATTCAGGTGGTGAGGGCCAGTGACCACTGAGGGGTTGAGGATGCCCTTTTCATTTTGGAGGAGGAAGGAGACCCAGCTCTGAATGCTCCATCCATGTCTTTCTCCTGCCCCAGGTACTCCCCCGGCAAACCTGCGGCCTCTTCACACACACCATCTTCTACAACGAGTACCCTGGTGGCTCCAGTGAGCTGGACAAAATCATCAACGGGGGTGAATTGTTCCTGACCGTGCTCCTGAATCCCGTGAGTACAGCTGTCCTGGGCACAGACAGACAGGTATCTCTTGTAGAGCTGTCCCCCGGTGCCACTGTGGGCAGTGTCCCTGATGCCCTCAGCTGGAGTGGGAGCCGTTTGCATGGGATGGCTGCTGGGTGAGACTCCACTAACTCCTGCTCCGTCCTCTCCACTTCAGATCAGCATCTTCATGACCCATCTGTCCAATTACGGCAACGACCGCCTGGGCTTGTACACCTTCAAGCACCTGGTCCGCTTCCTGAACTCCTGGACCAACTTGAAGCTCCAGACGTTGCCGCCTGTGCAGCTGGCACAGAAATACTTCCAGATCTTCTCTGAGGAGAAGGACCCGCTGTGGCAGGTACACCTCATGTGTGGAACAGGGGGAATAAGGGGTGTTTCACTTCTTTGTGGTTCTGCAATCAGTGCCATGAAGGAGTTTGCCACATAGAGCTGGAAATAACCCCAGTGTTTGACCTGCCTGCTGGGCAGCGTGGCCTCCCTGTGTGTCTGCTTAGGCTGGAGGGGTCTGAGCAGTGCTGTGTGGTCCTGTCCAGGCTGCCCTGTCTCTAATCCTTCTCCCCTGCATTTCAGGATCCCTGTGAAGACAAGCGTCACAAAGACATTTGGTCCAAAGAAAAGACCTGTGACCGATTCCCAAAGCTTCTCATCATTGGGCCTCAAAAAACAGGTGCTTCCCTTCACCCTCAGCGCTGTGACCATGCTGGGAGGCTTGTTGGGTCCCTTATGCACTCCCAGAGAGCCTCTCTCAGCTCTCCTGCCCTGAAGCAGAGCTTGGAGGGAGGTTTGGCCCAAGTCAGCTCCTGCTTTCTCTCTGTCCAAAGGAACGACTGCCCTTTATCTCTTCTTGGGGATGCACCCAGACCTGAGCAGCAACTACCCCAGCTCAGAGACCTTCGAGGAGATACAGTTCTTCAACGGACACAACTATCACAAAGGCATAGACTGGTAGGTCTCCCTGCTGCAGGGGCTGAGCTGGCAGTGCTGGTTCCTACAGACGTGCCCTTAGGTTTCTTGTCTACCTCGCAGCCACCAGGCTTTAGGAGGAGGGCACCTGGGTGCTGCAATGTGGGACAAATCTCACACAGGTTCTGCCCTGTGCCTTTGGGCCATCACACCACTGTTGCTTATCCCTGAGGTGTTGTCCATAAGGCAAAGGCCACTTGCCAGGGCTCAGAAGTGTCCTGGGTGGAAGCCAGGCCTGTGTGCATCTGCCCCAGGTTTTGGGGTCTACCTGGGGAATCTAGTGAGGCCTGGCCCTTCAGAATGGCTGGAGGGGATTTTGGAGCCCCAGGCAGTGTGTCAGACCTTGCAGGGTTAATATGTGGCACAGAGTGTCTGAAGAGTCACCAGTGAGGGGAGGTGCTGGAGACTTCTCATGGCGCCAATCTTTCTGCCTCATTCTGTGCCTCCTCCAGGTACATGGAGTTCTTCCCCATCCCCTCCAACACCACCTCTGACTTCTACTTTGAGAAAAGTGCCAACTATTTTGACTCTGAAGTGGCTCCACGGAGAGCTGCGGCCCTGCTCTCCAAGGCCAAAGTCATCACCATCCTCATCAACCCTGCAGATCGAGCCTACTCCTGGTATCAGGTGAGCCGCCCGCTTCTGCCTCTCCCCCAGCTTGGGCCACCCCATGGGCCACAGCCAGGGACTTCCCTCCAGGAGGTGGGGTGGCTGCAGGCGCTGCACTTTTTGGCTGAACAAGACATGTGAGGGCATGACGGGGTGATGTGGGAGCCATGGTGCCTCAGGGCACCCAGGATTTGGCCTGCCCAGGAACAAACATACCTTGCTCGTCCCTGACAGCACCAGCGAGCTCATGACGACCCAGTTGCCCTGAAATACACCTTCCACGAGGTGATCACGGCTGGACCTGAGGCTGTTCCGAAGCTGCGGACCCTGCAGAACCGCTGCCTGGTGCCGGGCTGGTACGCCACCCACATCGAGCGATGGCTGAACAGCTACCATGCCAACCAGGTAGGGATGGGAGCACCCCAGTCCTGCAGCTGCAGCACCCTAGGGTGCCCCTATTGCCAAAGCAAGGATGCCAGGGCAAAGAGAACTTGGGTCCAAAGTCTGCTGTGAGGTGCTCCTGTGGGAGCTGCTTTTCTTGTAGCCTAAAAGCCGCAGGGTAAAAGTGTTTGGGGAAGGTGCAGAGGGCAGGTATTGTGCAAGAAGGAAGGCTTTGTAGCATGAGGCTGGTGTTAGACGGTGGACATAGATGTCCTTGTGCCTGACCAGGGTAGTAAGTCCTCCTGCTGGTCCTCTGGCAAAACAGGGTTGAAAAGGGGCTGTGGGTGGCTCTGCAGGGGGCACCCACCGCTCGCTCACCACTCTTGGCCACAGACCCCTGAGGGGCTGCGCTGTCTGGTGTCAATGTGACATCAAAGCAGGACAAAAATAGCTGCCTGTGGTTTGAGCTGCCTGCGGGGGAAATGGGGGCTGGATGCCAGCCCGGCTGTGACCCGCACATGGAGCGCTGCTGGCAGGGTACGGGCCACGTCGGGCCATTCTGCTCAGTCCCTGAATGATTTTTCCACCGTCATTTAACCTTATAAAGTCAATTAGCTGCCTGCTGCTGGCGTAATTGCTGTAATGCAATCCTGGCTGGCTGTGGGTTGGGTGGCCAAGAGCCGACACTCTGATGTTGTCCTAGATGGATCTTGGCCCTGGCTTTGATTTGCATTTACTTTTCCAACACCCAGCGTAAGTGAACACCGGGGTACGTTAACGTTCAAAAGGGGACCCTGTGCTGCCTGTGGCAAATTTGGCTCCAGGATGGCAAAAAGCGCAGCAAAGGCATTGCTGTGCCCCAGGAGAGCAGGGCTGGGAAGTGGTGGGACCTCACTGCCCTGCCATGCTCCCTGCAGATCCTGGTCCTGGATGGCAAGCTTCTCCGAACGGAACCTGCCAAGGTGATGGACACAGTCCAGAAATTCCTCAGTGTGACCAACTTCATCGATTACCACAAGACCTTGGCGTGAGTCCTTCCCTGAGCTCCTCTTCCTCCTATCCTGCCATTGCTCCTGGTACAGCCAGTTGCCCCTAGGAATACCTAGTGCTGTCCCAGGGCAGGCCCCAGGAGCTGCTAGTGGTTTTGTCCCAGGGCAGGCCCCACGGAGCTGCTAGTGGTTTTGATGAGACCAAGGTTTCACCTGAGGCCAGAACAGCAACTCCTTGTTGCTTCCACCTATTCTGGGATAGCTGCAGTCAGAGATAACATTCAAGCAGCAGCCTGCTTTGCTGTGCTTATCCAGACACCACTGTCCCCACCGTGGTGTCACTCTGGGCAGCCCAGGAGCATCACTGTGCTCCTGGAGTGGAGTTTGGGGTGCATTCATGCCACGTGTGGTTGTGTCAAGCCCTGGCACCCTGGCTTCTCGTGCCCATGCTGCAGAGTAGTTCTTGCTGCTGGCTATGTGGCACCTCCATAAATGTCACCTTGCTCTGAGTCTTCCAGACACTAAAGCCCACGATGAGAAGCAGGAGGCTGGCAGAGCTCCTGAAACCAGAATAATTTCCCTCTGCACTGGGCTTGTATGTGGCTGCTCCAAGTCTGCACCCAGGTGCCCTGGGGGTCCTGAGGGCATCCAAGGGCCAAAAGTGCCACAGAAAATAATGATTCAACTCATGTAGGCCCCTGTGCTCCCTCCACAGGGTGATGCAGTGATGAATGCACCTTGGGCCTCTTGCTGTGCGGGGAATCTGTTGTACCAGGGGGTCAATAGCGAGATGTCAGTTGGGCTGCAGATTCAAAAGTGGTGGAGAAGTGCCCCCGTGCAGGGCTGGGCAGCACTGGGGCTTGTTGGGCAGCGTGAGGGAGCAAGAGGGGTGAGGCAGAGCTCTCGCTTCGCAGGTTTGATCCGAAGAAAGGCTTCTGGTGTCAGCTTCTGGACGGAGGGAAGACAAAATGCTTGGGAAAGAGCAAAGGGAGGAAGTATCCTGAGATGGATTCGGACGTGAGTATGGAGAAAACCTCCTGGGAATGGTCCTGAGCGGGGCCTGGGGGCTGTGCCGGGGTGGTGGGCTCAGGGCCTGTCCCCCCTGACCCTCCCTCTCTGTTTTCTTGTTGCAGTCACGCGCCTTCCTGCGGGACTATTACAGGGACCATAACATAGAGCTCTCCAAGCTCCTGTACAAGATGGGGCAGACGCTGCCCACCTGGCTGCGGGAGGAGCTGCAGAGCACCAGGTAGCTGCCGTCCGTTGCCCCCCGAGCAATACCCGAGCGGGGACAACCCCTGCACCCGGCGGGACCTTCCTCAAGCAATACCCGGCCGTGGCCTTGGAGGGGACACCCAGGAGCAGACGGGTGTGCCGGAGGTTGCCCCAGCGGTGGCCCGGCTCTGCGGTCCCCGTGCTGCCACCTCTCCACCTACCCCACACTAGTTTCTCTTCCATTTTAGTTTGGTTTTCCTTTTTAATTCCTGGGCCTATCGGTGAGGTCCCTTCCTGCCCTTCTCCAACGCGGGGAAGTGGCACAAATTTCCCCTTTCTCTGTCCAAAACCTGTCCTGATTCCCCCCCGGGCCTGAAGGCGGTGGCAGAGGCATCCCTCATGTCCTGGTCTGAGGGTGGAGGAGCTGCTCTGGGCATGTTGCAGATGACTTTGGTGATCTGGAGAAGAGGAATGGAGCTGGTGGAGACCCAAAGCACAGAGGGACACAGACATGCTCCTGCCATCGGCCCCGCAGCAGGAAGCAGGAGAGTTTGCTAGACTCCCCTGACACCTACTTGGAAAAGCTGCGAACAAGGCGGATTTTTTTTTATTTTAAAGACTTGGGTGCGATTTCCTTCATCATTTCTGTTGGTTTTCAAGCTCTTCAACCTCTTCCTCCCTCTCTGTGGGCAGCGCAGTGGGACCATGGCCAAGCAGGAGAAGAGGCCGGTGTCTTGGTCTGGTGTGCTGGCCACCAGCACGCTCCTGCCCCCCCCCCCAAACCCCTCCCTTGCAATCTTGTACATGCGTGGTGTTTCCTGTGGTAAAGCCAAGCGGTGCCCCATGTCCCCTGGAATGGCCTCCGGGGACAGGGCGGACATTGGGATAACAGCAGTCAGAAGGATGCTGAGAACTTTCAAACTCTTGAATATTAAAAGCAGAATATTTTAATAATGTTGGGGTGTGGGAGGGGCTGGGGGGGGGTGGTGTTCATTTGCTTCTCATTTTGCAGGGGGTTGTTTTTTGTTTTTCTTCGGTGCCAGAATTTGTACCTAAACCCCGAGGGTTTTATTTGACGTGGTCTCTTTGGTTGTTACA
Organism: Jacana jacana; assembly: GCA_013400555.1. NCBI lineage: Eukaryota > Metazoa > Chordata > Aves > Charadriiformes > Jacanidae > Jacana > Jacana jacana. The sequence continues at coordinate 301,768 of VZTM01034092.1, read as the reverse complement.
CAGGACAGTGAGGAAACAGGGGACACGTTTCCCAGTGGGAGACGGGTCTTGATACTGGTGGTGCTCTACCGAGCTGCAGCCTCTCCCGTGCCCCAAACTGTCCCCTGGGTTCTGCTGCCAGGGCTGGCAAACAAGACTGAGACATCACATGCTTACTGGGGTAAGGGCCCAGATTTCCCATGGGATAAGCAGGATGGCAGCAGTTGCCACCACTAGAGGTACCCAGGATGCTGCTCTTGCCATGGGTGATGGAACCTTGGGGATGGGACGCAGCAGGATATCTCCCTCTCACCCTGGGAGATGGAGGGTCCCTGTTGGCAGTGGGGTTTCCTACCCAGCTGTTTTTTTAGGAGCCCCCATATCCAGTGTGGGGCTGTGGTGGGGCTGCACCTCCCCTTGGTGGGGCTGTACTGGGAGAAGCCCCTGGGCACTGCTGTAAGGTCCTGTTGAACCAACTGCTAATAAATCAGGGGAGGGGGGGCTCTGGTTTTACTTGCTGGTTGTTGGCTGTTTCTCTCCTTGCTGGCATGATCCAGTCCTCCCTCCCCCTCGCCCCCAGAGGATCCCGTCTGCTTTGAGGGGCTTTCTGGGCCCATATTTTGGGGGCATTTGGGGAGGAAGGGGGGGTGTGTGGGAGCAGCCCTCCATGCACGAGGTGGCAGCAGCCGTCTAGTCCTGGATCTGGCTGTGCTGCATGGCCGCTGGTGGCCTCTTCCTGGGATGGGACCTGCAGCCAACACCAACTGTGTTAGCACCGGGGCAGGGATTTGGGAGTGGGGGGGGGCAGGGGAGGAACCCCACTTGCCTTCTCCCCCCTGCCCAAGGGTAGATGGCCCCTTCCCACCGGAGCCTGCCCGCCCCTCTGCTGCCTCCCCGCCGCCTTCTGCAGCCCGGCCCCTGCGAAGTGCTGGAGGAAAGGAAGACGTAGCCTAATTAATCCCAGCCGGGTTTGTCTGAACCTGTCGGAGTGACAAATGATGTGCGGTGTGGCAGGAGCCACCGGACGGAGGAGAGGGGGGGCTGTAAGGGGAGGGCGGTGAAGTGTCTGCCTGCCTGCCTGCCCCAACGGAGCTGCCTGCCTGGACATGGAGGCACCTTTTAATTTTTGGCCGTGCTGGAGCAATGCCAGGCCCTGCACCCTGTGCCCCTTGCCCCCATGCTCCCTTCCCAGTGTCCCCCATGCCTGGCGGAGAGCGGTGGGGTTATGGCCAGGCTGGCTCTCATCATCCCCATCCAGCCCTGGGTGACATGCAACCCACTTCCCCTGTCCCCCCCAGCTCAGCCCTGGGCTGCCCCAGGTGTGACCAGCTGCTGACCAGCTGGACCCGGAGTTAATTGCTTGTTAATTAACGGGGCCAAGAGCACAGCTCAGCCCTATGCAATGGTCCCAGCATGCTTGGGAGGATGAGGAGGGCTCTGCCCTCCCAATGCAGAAGAGCTGTGGGGGAGGAAAGCCCTGTCCCCCTTGCCCTGGCCCGCCTTGGCATCTGTGATGTTCTCTAGCTTCTGCATCTCCCAAAAATGTGCAAACTCAGTGAAATCCTTGCTGGGCTGGGCAAGGGCCTGGGGCCAGGCAGCTGCGGCCAGCATGTCCCCGGGGGGGGCGGGAGTCCCAGTCAGTGTCCTCACTTGGGGCTCAAGCCCTGCCATGCCCCAGGACTGCTCCTTCTCCCCAGCCGGGGGCTGCTGAGGCTGTCCCTGCTGTGGCCTCACCCTGCAGGCTCTCCCTGGAGACCCCAAGGCAGCCCCTGCCCATCTTGGGGGGAGCTGCATGGGGAAGTGGGTGGGAAGCAGCAGCCTCCCGGGGGTCCTGGAGGTCAAAGAGCTGAGCCCAAGGCTGCTCCAGGCTCTCCACAGCCTCAGCCCACCAGTAGAACCATGGTGGCCGTGGTAAAGGCTGGCTTTCCTGGTGACAAGAAGGCAGGGTGGGGTGCTGACAGGGAGGGATGCAGGCAGGGAAGGATGCAGGAAGGGAGGGATGGAGGCGGGGAAGGATGCAGGCAAGGAAGAGATGGAGGCAGGGAAGGATGGAGGCAGGGAGGGATGCAGGAAGGGAGGGATGGAGAGGGAGGGATGGTGGCCGGGAGGGGTACAGGCAGGGAGGGATGGAGAGGGAGGGATGGTGGCCAGGAGGGATACAGGCAGGGAGGGATGGAGAGGGAGAGATGGTGGCCGGGAGGTGTACAGGCAGGGAAGGATGGAGAGGGAGGGATGGTGGCTGGGAGGGGTACAGGCAGGGAAGGATGGAGAGGGAGGGATGGTGGCTGGAAGGGGTACAGGCAGGGAAGGATGGAGAGGGAGAGATGGTGGCTGGGAGAGGTACAGGCAGGGAAGGATGGAGAGGGAGGGATGGTGGCTGGGAGGGGTATAAGCAGGGAGGGATGGAGGGATGCTGGCAGGTGTTGGAATGCACACCCCCATGGGGGAACATTGTGCCTTCCACTGTCTGGTGAGCAGAGGGAGTGGTGAGACAGGGAAAGAAATCTCTTGGATGACTTGAAAGCCTTCTCCTGTGTTCACTTCCCAAAGCAGGAGGAGGTGGAGGTGGCTCAGCAGTTTTCGGGTGGGATGGGTTCCTCCTGCAAGCAGTCTGTGCTGTGTCCAGCCTTTACAGCCCACCGAAGCTTGACATTTAAATCAAGCTTTACAATTGGACTTAACAGAAATCAGAATTATTTCAATCAAAAAATGTCTATGCCATGGTTTTATGTTGGAGAAATCTTGCTGTGACCCTCCCCACCACACTGATGACCTCCTGCTTCTGCTCCTTCACAGAGGTATGTGAAAAGGGCCGAGTTCAGCAGGCATGAACCTGTCCAAGACCTCGGCTCTGAAAGCCTGGCGAGGGAGTTGGAAAGGGCCGTGGAATCTGCCCTCTCACAGGGAGAAACAAGGGTGGGTTTGCACCCTATAAATAACAGAGATCACCGACAGCGGAGGAGCCCCTCGCCCCCTCCGAGAAAGGCATCCCCAAACCAGATGGCTGGAGGTTCAAACCAGATGACACAAATATTTCACACCCTGGCAGGATTGCGAAAGCAGCGATGGCTTCGCCTTCTTCCACAACCATTTCCTCCGGGCTGGGGACCTCCTCCCAGGAGTGGTAAGGAGTTAGGTGGGTGTGGGTGTGACAAACCGGGACCTGTGTGGATGGGGAGGTGGCAGAGGTGCTGCTTGGTAGGGCTCTGGCTGCAGTCAGGCTCCTTCTGGGATGAGGGTCAGATTTGGGGCAGCCAAAAGCCTTCTGAGACACTGTGCAGTGTCACCCAGCAGTGCTGTGTGCTGGGAGGGGACAGTGGCCGTGCCAGCCCCTCCAGTCCCTTTGCATGATCCCTTCAGCTGCTGGAAAATGACCTTGGCTCTCCAGCCCTGGCACTTACTGGCACTTATCTCAGGACCTGTGACGAGAGATGGAGCAATGTCTAGGCAAGGGGCAAGGGGGGGCAGTGCAAGTCACCAAGTCCTTGATGAGAGCCATGCAAAATATTTCTTCTCCCGCCTCCTGTGATTCTGAAGGGATGTGTTTACACTGATAAAATAATGCTGAATTCTGGTGTTTGAAAAATGCCAATGTACTTTTATTACGTGTTCATCTATCCCTGGATTACAAAGCTGATAGAAATCTTTTTTATTTTAGTAGAAGTTGTATATTTTCCTGTAAAGATTGGTAGGTCTTGTTTTGAGGATAAAAATGTACAGGATGTCTTTGATACATTAGAAGACATTTCTATATAAGGTATTTACAACGTCTAAGAGCGTAAATAAGAGTCGCCCCTTTAAATGTCACAGCCTAAATCAGAGAACACTGGAGATGTAAAATAGACTTGAAATGTCAAAGGACAGATGACAAAAAGATGTTTCTTCTACCAGAGAAAATTGTCTTATAGCTGCTCTCTGTTAATCCTGGCTTTCCTGCGGCTGCAGTTAGCCCAGCCCTGGGAGTGGCATTTGTTCTAAAGTGAAGATGTGGTGATGGGCAGCTCAGGGCTGCAGCCCCACAGGGCTCCCCTGGGAGCTGGACCCCTCCAGCCCCATGAAGCTCCTGGGATGGTTCCCCCCTCTTCCCAGCCCCACATCCCCCCTTCCTCTCTACCTGCCAGCCCCCTGCCGCCATCCTGCATCCCGCCGCCCTCCCGCAAGGCGCCTTTGTCCCTTTCCGCGCCATGTATTATTAAAACCAGGTGTCGGAGCGGCTCCAAGCCCAGGAGGAGCTGGGGCCGTTTCCCAGGGGTCTCAGGGCAGGGAAGCGCGGGTTGTCCCCCCACAGGGGGTCCACAGGGGGATGAACTGCAGCTCCAGCTCCCTGAGGAACAAGACTCGGCACTTTCTTGAAGCTGGAGCCTGCGGGATCCACACCGAAGGAGCGTCCCAATGTCTTCTGGCTCCTAACACAAGTGCTGCCTAACACAAGTGCTGCCTAACACAAGTGGCAGAGCTCGAACAGAGTGGAAAAAGATAAGGGCTGATAAGGTGGTCCTGGATTAATAATGCAGGGGACAGCTGGGATGCAGCTGGGAGGAGTAAGGCTGGACCAGGAGGCTCAGGGCAGCCTGAAGAATGTCTGCGAGGTGATGCTGAGCCCTGGAGACAAGAAAGGCAGACATCAAATGAGGCTCCAGGCACTGAGAGTCTGCAAAAGATGACAAGTCTCTAGCTGTCCTGGCAGCTTTTTGTTCAGCAAACCCAACTTTGAGTCACATAAATGAAGATATAACTTCTCTGGGCTCGGGGAGTGACAGAAATCCTGCTGGTACCAGCACATTCCCACCACCGAGGGGCTGGCACTGCCATGGAGGTGTAACTCAACCCACACAGTATAGAGGTTTCAACCATTTTAATACTTTACCTCCTCTTTATAAGCCCTGCAGGGAGCTCACTTTTGGGATGCTGCTTGCCATGGGCTGCTTGCCTCTTGCCTGCCTGCTGGCCACAGGCAGGGAGGTTGTCTTCCCCAACGACCTTGGTGCTGCCCAGAGTGTTCCAAGCATGTCCTTGCCTAGTCCATCCCTGGGACAAGGTCTTCAGCTCCTTCATGGGGCACATGGGGAGCGAGAGAGGAGAAACTCGGGAGCCAGAGCTGCTGGAGGGGCCTTCCAGCCCTAGGTACAGAGTGGGAAATGTTTAAGGGTTTCCCGCTGTCGAACATCTGGGTTGAGTTTCACCGCTGATCCCTCCCCCTTGCACTGTGGGGGCTGCTGCTGCTGGAGCTGCTGGGACTTGGAGAGCTGTGACGTGAGTCCCAGTGCTGGGTCAACAAGGGAAAGACGCTCGGAGTGTCTTCCCCCCGTGAATGGGGAGCTCAACTTATGGAGGGCCCATCTCAGCCTCCATCATCTTCCCAGACCTTCCTCCACAGCTGGGTGTGAGCAGCAGCCTGGGCTTCCTGCAGCCTCCTCTGGGAACCTCCAGCTCCTCCTTCTGCCCTGCCACCTCCATCCACCCACCCACCTCACTTGGGTTTGCTGGGAGGTTTTCTCCCCACTGTTCCTTCCACGCAGGACATCGCCTCCATCCCCATGTCCCACAGGGCTGGTGGCCACACTGTGCTGACAGTGTCACAGCCAGATGCCACATCAGGGAGGAGACAAGCCCCAGTGCAAAGGTGGCTGCAGCCCACGGGTGCATGGAAGCTTTCGTGGTGGTGGGGTGTTGTGGAATGGTGCGGTGAGCTGGACCCACCACTCCAGGCTGCTGCTGGGGTCTCTTCCCTGGGCCACACACATCCATGAGGATATTTATACAGGATGGGAGTGAGCATCCAGCCCTGCACAGCCGTGTGCCTCCCTGTGCGCCCCCACCACCCCCACCCACCGCCCTCGAAAGCCATATAGACCCAACACGAATCAAACGCCTTGGAATGAGCCAGAATAAATATTTTACGGTAAATTACCAAGGCTAATAATTATAAAAATCTGTACTTATGACCTGGAGCCAGGGGAAGATTTCCAAGCAGCTGGTGACCACATGGGTGATGGTCCTCCCCCTTCAGCTCCCTGGCCAGGTTGATGGACCCCTCCCCGCTCGTGGGGAGCAGCCCAGGGGTAGGGACTGGGGGAGTCTGGGGTGGATATCCTCTCCTGGCTCTGGTGCTGGGGTTGCTGGGGGGGGTCTGTGAATCCCCATAGAAAGGCTAGAGACAGGATCCCTGTAACAGCGATTGCTGCTGGTGTTTGGGGGGGGAGACTCCGGGGGGAACGGAAGGGGGGTGGCTCATCTTCCTGCCCACTCAGCCCTGCTCTGGGAGCCCTTGGGCTTATCTTATTGCTGAAGGACTTGGAGAAGACAGCGTTGCAATGTGTGGAGGGGCTTGGAAAGGGTGAATGAGAGAGGAGGAGGAGGGACGGCTCTGGCTATCTGTGGGATGGGTTTGTTTTACACATTTGATTGCTCAGAGGTGATTTTTGGGGTGCAGCTACTCCTCCTCTGCCATCAGAAACCACAGCTGCCCTCACCCCCCAGGGCTGCTGGGATGGAATGGTTCCTGGGGGCATGTCCCAGATCTGCTCATGTGCTCAGGGCTGGATGAAGCATGTGCTGGGCGAGCAACCCCATCCCTGCCCTCATGTGGACCATCAGCCCAGGGAGTGGACCCAGCAGAGGATGTGGGAAGATCTTACTATTTCTTTTCCTCCTTTCTCCTCCTCTAAGTATTAGTTGGGACAAGCACGGAAAGAGCTTGGGCACACACTTCCCTGGCATTTCTCAGCTCCTTTCCTTTCCTCCTACTGTGACTGTCCCCATCATGGCTCTCCGCAGCCCCTTTCCATCACCCTGGCCATCATCTTGGTGCCGACTCCCTCCAGAGCAGTTGGAAAGAAGGGAGGGAGATTTGAGCAGCCTAACCCCATTCACCACTTCCCCCTTCCCTCAGCCTTTTCCCCTTCCTCCCTGTCCCGATTCAGAGAGAAAAAAGAGATATGGGCTGGATTTCAGGTCAGCACCCGTCTCTCCCTCGCTCGCTCGGCTCCTCCGGGCCAATGACTCAGACAGTTGACGGCAGCGGCATCCGCGGCTCCGGCCGCTGCTTGGCTCCGCTCCCACCCATCACAGCTCCAGCAACAATGGTGTTGGCCTTGAGCGAAGCTTAAGCAGAGCGACGGGGTCCCTCCTCACCCAACAGGGCTTGGTTTCACCAGGGAACGGGGAGGGAGAAAGCAGGGAGGGAGTGAAGGGGGAAGCCCATTGCCCGTCCCGAGCTTGGGGAGGCTTGGAAGTGCTTGGTGAACACCAAGGGCTGAAAGGTGGTGGCTGAAAGCAAGTGGATGCTGCCAGCCCTGGAACCCAGCAAGCATCCCACCCATACCCCCTCGGTGCTGAGTAGCCTCAGGGAGAGCATCCAACCCCTCCCTGCCTGGGGATCCCAGAGGGACTGGGGATGCCCTGTCTCACCCGAGAACTTCAGTATGCTCCTTGGGGAATATGGCCCCCTTGAAACTGTTACCCCACTTGTCCCCTGGGACACTTGGGTGAGCTGACCTGGGCTTGGCCCTTCCTCTGTGTTACTGAGAGAGGCGCGCAGGCGGCGGCAGCACTTGGCTGAGCGCAGACCTTGGCTCCCAGCGATCAACAGGAAACGGGAGATGGATTTCTCGGCAAACTGGGCTTTCCATAAACAGTCTGAGGGGCCGACCCGCGACGGCGGGAGCAGCGCAGAGCCAGGGTTGGGCTTTACAGCTGTTTATCGCATTTTTCTGCTCTCGTTTCCTCCCCGAGTCGGCAGCTCAGGGTTCCTCTTCTCCTGCTTGAAAGCCAGGGCCAAGTTGAGCACTATCAGATGGGCTGCTGCCATTCCCAACCTGATGCACCCAGGATGCTGGCATGGGAGCAGGATCGGGGCAGACAGCCTCCCATAGACCCTGTGTCCCAATCGACCTGGGTGCGAAGTGTCGGGGTCCTCCCCCAAATCCTTTCCAAACCTTAAACCCAGCTCCCGTTGGGCTTCCTTTGCTTTGGAAGCACATAACCCAGTTCCATGGTGTCGGGGCTCCAGGTCTGCCCCAGGCTAGCCATTAGCTAACCAGACCTCACCGGCACACAAGCCTCCAATTTCTCGGCAATCAGGACTTAAGAAAATATAAGCTGACCCTGAGAGGTGAGAGAGGATTTCAGGGGGGAGGGCAGGAGGGGGGCAATGCCGGGCTCTGCGCCTGCTTCTCATTAGCAGCAGCTTGTTCAGTGCTGTCCCCGCTTCCCCATCCCACCCTGGTGAGCTCGACAGCTCTGGTATTTCCCGGTGATGGTTTGCCTGTCTCCAACAACCATGAGATGAGATGAGGCTTCATTCATCTGTCTGTCTCTCCAGGCAGGACCGTGCTTCTCCATACCCGTGCATCCACTGCGACCCGTACTGGTGTCCCTGGGCACTGATCCTGACCCAAGAGGCAGCATCAATAACTGCCCCTGTCGCCATCCCCGTGCATGCCCTCTCCCATGGGACAGCGGAGACTGTGTTTTTGGGTGGCAGAGGTCGGTGGGGGGCGGTGGGGTCAGACGGCAGCATGGGCCCCGTTTGCTGAGCCGAACAAAGGGGCTTTCTTTCAGTGCAAGGTTGCGGGGGGAGTATGGCCCGTCTGGAAACGGAGGCGCCTGCGTCAGAGGCAGACAGCGGCAGCACCCGGGGCAGGGGTGTGTGTGTGTGTCTTCCAGAGGGCAGGAAAAGCAGCGGCAGCAGGGCTGTGCTAGAGCTCCTGGGGAGCTGCTGACGGGAGTTTTGCAGGGGGCAAGACCTTGGGACCCTCATGCCCCCAGCCCCAGGTTGCCCACACCCGGTGGCAGGAGGATATTGGGCGCCCAGGGCCAATGCATGGCCACCATCCTCACCCTGTGATGCCATGGGATGCCAGCGGTGGGGTGGGAATACCCCACAAGCCAACTGAGCCCCAGCTTTGCAAACTATACTTTTATTTTTGGCTCTGAGAGCCACAAAAAACACCCCACAGCCAGGCGAGAGCGGGCACACGGGCAGACGATCAAGCAAAGAGCGAGAGACCTGGCAGAGCCCCAATTCTGGCAGGTCACTGTCGACGGCAAGTGCCAGCTGCCTGTTCCTCCCCAGCGCGCCGGGGACAGCCCAAACCTGCCCACAAAAGCAAACCTTGAGACCCACCAGAACACAGGCAGCTCTGTGGAGCCCGGCAGGCGCTGCTGGCGCGGCCGGCCGTGCGTGTTTTGGCACCGAAAGGCACATCCTATACTCCACGTGATGGATGTGCAAGAAAATGTGTTCACTCTGACGGAGAGGGGATGGGGATGGCGGGATGGGGATGGGGATGGGGATGGGAGCAGGGCTGGTGGAGGAGGAGGAGGCTGGGGGGGAAAGGCGGGATGCTCAGATATGGGGCTGGCCAAGGAGAAACGCTGCCTGGAAACGGGCTCTGCTGGACCGGGGCTGCGTTTAGGGAGAAAAAAGCTGGTATGTGGGTGTGTTGGTGCATGAGGACGTTGGGCCAGGGAGTGTGTTGAAACAGAAGGGTTTGATTTTTTCATTCAAAATGGCTTTTCTGATCTCTTGGAATAGAAAAATGAAACGTTACCAAAAGTTGGGGGGGGAAAAGCGGGGAAAATCAGCATTTAACCATTCCTTCCCTGAAGAATCCTCTGTGCTGTCACATTTTTTTGCTCACTTGTTTGTTTTTCAGCCTTGGCATGAAGCTGTCCTGCTGAGGCTCACATGTCCCTGTGCCGTGGCTCTGCTGGCCCCAGACTGTCAGGTGGGGATGGTCACTGGGGAGCTGTGCTGTGGGGATGCTCCGCTCCCAGGCGGGGATGTATCAGCATGTGGGACAGTGGCAGTTACTTCACTCAGTGTTTGGAGGAAGGAAGAAACATCATGGATGTAACTCAGTGCCCATATGTTACAGGGGTCCAACCAAGCAGTGCCTGATCCTGCAGTGAGGGATACTTGTGCTTGGGGACCATGACCTGGTGCCCCCAGCCCTGCATCTGAAGCCCTCAGTGGGAGCAGGGAGGGTTAGCACAGGGGCAGAGGGGATGCTCCAAGGGTGATTCGTGTCATTGCACCCAACCTGGCATCACAACATGGTTATGGGGCAGGAAACTCCTGCAGGATTCACTTTTGCAGCTGTAAATCAAAAGAGCAGTTTGTCTGTGGGCCAGCTTTCCCAGGGATGATGAGTCCAGTCCCAGGGGGCTTTTGGAGTTCCACCCCGGCCTCTCCATGGGTACAGACGCAGGAGAAGGCTATAGGTGCTGGAGGTTCTAAGCCACATATAGGTCCCGTGTCCCCGCCTGTCCCTGGGCAGCAGGCAGGAAGGGTTTGGATCCATATCCCTGTTCCCCTGGACTTTACTCCCTGAATTCCCACTTTTTATTCTTTCTGGCAATATTTGTTTTAATTTGTCCCTGGTGAGGTGTTGGAGCCTGTGGGGCAGTGTGGCTGGAGCTGTCCCAGCTATAGCCACTGCTATCCCACAGCAGCTACCACTTCCCCCCATGTAGCCCTCACTGTCCCCTCTCACAGGGCAAGGGGAACCTGGGGGTGCAGATGCTGACACCCCAGGAGGGCGCAGGGCCAGCCTGCTCCAGGCATTGCCCCGTCTCCACAACTTCCCAGTTCCCCGCCAGCCTTGGGAGCGCCCTGAGCCCCAGACCCCACTGATTAGAGACGTTTAACATTCCTCCCAATGCCAAAGGGATATTTTATCAGTGGGGTTTTTTTCCTGCAGACTATTTTCTTTTCATGAAAACATTAAATGGCCTGAGAGATAAGGAGCAAATTTATAGCAGTTCACACCGAAGCAGCCAAGACACTGGCAAGGAAAAAATGCCTTCCCTCCCTCTACCCGCCTTCCCTCACACGCTCCCCACCCCAGCCGCTTCCTCTCATTCTCTCCAAATTCTCCTGACTCCCACGACAAGCTCGGCCGCCCCGTCCCTGGTCTTCCTGCCCCATGGCAGAGCTCGCCACAAGGTCGCCCACTGAGCCAGGAACCGTGACACAAGGAGGTGCTGGCACAGTCCTGCTCACCATCACCCCAGGGATGCTGGTGAGGACTGCCTGCATCCCGTGTCTAGGGGATATAACAGCCTGCATCCATCCTCATGCCCGGGCATCTGGATCCAAGCTGTGCAAAGCCTGCCTCACCTTAAAAATAAGCAGGTCTAAAATCGGGTAGATGTTAATTGTAGGTCTGGGTGAGACCTGCAAGCCCTCCCCTTCCCTCCCCCAATAAAGCATCCCTTGTTCCATCCCTGATGCTGGGACCTGCTCGGCAAACCAGCCCTGGGGCTGACAGAGCTGTAATGTTTAACTTACCAAAATCTGCAATAAATTTTCCTAGCGGCCCCCAATCAGCTGGCCCCCGTCCGCCGGCCCTGCAGGTTTATGAGCTCTGAAGAGCTATAAAGGCCTTTTACTGGCTGCGTTTTTTATTTCAAATTAGAGTGTGACTGGATAAACACCGGACAAAGTACCGATTTACCAGGCACCCTGCAGAGCACAGGGCTGGGGGCTTGGGGACAGGCTGAGCTGTGGCCCCGCAGGATGGACAACACGTCCCTTCACCCCAGCTGAGCTGGGCTGATGTCTCCTCCCGGCTGAGACAAAAACAGGAGGGTTTGGGGAAGGAGAACCTGCTTTGAGAGCCCCCGGGGGTTCCAGGGCAGGAGATGAGCTCCACCAAATGGTCCCAGTGTTGAATGGTCCACCCTAATTGGGGAAAACAGAGCACATTAGCAGTCCCCTCCTTCCCAGACCCCACTTGGATGTTTGCCACCAGCTGATGTCTTCTCCTGCCCAGAAAGTCTAAGCCGACATCACTTCTATGAGAATAAGGGAGGGATGCAATGCCATGGACCCTGGGTGCCCCTGTCCCTTGTTGAGGTGTCCAGTGGTCTCTGCAGAAAGCAGTGCCAGCCATCCTCTGAGCTAGGGACATGGAGATGTCTCTTCCCCACTTGCAAAACTGGTGTCACCCCATTTTACAGGCAACACGGTCTGTCTCCAGGTGCCATGGAGAGCGATAGAGTGGGGGTGAATGGATGAACAGCACGAAGGCACACAGAGCAGATATTTTCCAGCCCTCTCCTGCCAGCACCTTGCCTGCTCACTGCTCCTGGGGATGCTCTTGTGTCCCTGGTGTGTGGGCAGGGAGGGGACAAGCTGCCAGTCCTCCCTAGCCCCTCTCTGCCACCATTAGTCACAGCTCTGCAGGACAATGGAACTCTGTCGTGTCCCCAGGATGGGAAGACTGTTTGAGGTCTCAGATCCCTAGGAATGGAGGGGCTGGTTTCTGCCCCTGCTTTGCGACAGGGACATGCAGCATGTCCTGAAAATAGAGGCACCCCTTTCCTGGTTTCGAGTACAGGGGGTTGGCTGCTCTTTTGGAGGGACAAAGTAATGCAGGAGGGGTGACCATGGTGAAGCCGAGTAGTTTTCCAGGCTGTCATTAAGGGTTTCCCCAAAACAGGGAGGGATGTGGGGGCAGAGGGGTGCTTGCTGCTGCCTCCAGCCCCCCGGGGCAGACACCATGCCCTGGAGCCAAGCGCGGGGCCGTGCTCCCAGCCGCTGTGAGCGCTTGAAGAATATAGGTGGTTAATGCCTTCAGCATGTATGAAATATCCCATATGCTGGGAAACAAAAGGGGCTCTGTGCTATTAAAGTTTCATTTCCCCACTCCCCTCCTCCCGCCCCTCTCCCCCCTGTTCACTCTGCCCTGTGCGGCGCTGCTGGAGGAGAGCAGGCGAAGAGACACAGGCTCTGCTGGCCCCCAGCTCTCCCAGCTGGGACCCTGGGGTCCAGGCACGCCGAGGGGGAGTGTGGGCTTGACACCCCCCCGGGCTCAGCTGGAGCACATGGAGAGCAGAGAGCTTTGCTTCCCTGCGGGAGAAAAGGGAAGGGGAAAGAGGTGAGCATGGTGAGTACGAGCATCCCTGGACTTACCGGAGTTGTCCCTGGCTCCGTAGCTGTCCCAGCGGGATGCTGGCCAGGGATGGCACTTGGTGACCGTGGGGGCAGAGCGGTGTCACAGAACATGCTCTTCTAGCATGGGCATCAGCAAACTCCAGGACGGAGGGGTCTGGTAGCAGAGTGGAGGGTGGAGGTGGGCTTCCCTGAGACCCTTGGCATGTTTTCCCCACCACAGGGGCTCTTTTGGCTCCTCCGTCCTGCCTGGGATGGGGGTGCCTCCCTGCCAGCATCCAGCCTGCCCTTGGATGGATTTGGGGATTTGGAGTGGGGAGCAGCTTTTTTTCCCTGGGATCCCTTGGAGCCTCTGGGGAAAGGATGAGTTGCCACGGTGTGTGTGTGGGGGGGGAGACGAGGCGGGGGAAGAAGAGGGAGAGCGGTGCCAGGGAGGGGGCTTGGTGGCAGCAGAGCCAGCCCAGAGAGGCAGCCCTGTGCTTTGGAGGGGGCACCCAGACACCCCATCAGTGTCCCCTTGCAGGGACAGCCCTTCCTTGTGGCTGGTCCCCCAAGGATCCATGGGGTTTGTCTCTCAGGGCTGCTGGCATGGGTCCCCCAGGCTCCCGAAGGGGTTAAGAGAGGGGAGGAAAAGCGGAGAAAGAAAACAGAGGGTTGGGAGAGAGCGGCTCGGTCAGAGGCTGTTTGCACTGGCTTGGATGTGTCCTCGGCGTGTTTATTCCTACTGCACAAGCACTTTTGCCAGAATGAGAAGCAGACTGCTGAGCACGCTGCACACACACACACACACCCCACACCCCACTTCTGGTGCTCACGCATGCACAGCCCCATCCTTCCATAACGCTTCCCAGTCGCACCCTTCCTCTTCCACCTCCTGCCTGTTTCCCTCTGCGTTAGGAATATCGTGCAGGGACCCCTCCGAGGACCAATGGCTGGTGGCTGTGTCCCGGCCTCGGGGAGCCCTGGAGCTCAGCCGAGCAGCTCTCCTGCCTGCCCCCACCCTGCCTGTCCTGGCTGCGCTCCGCAGCCTTGGGTGAGGCGGATGGGAGCAAACCTTGTGTCCCAAGGCCACCAGTCTGCTGTGCTGCTGGGGCCAAGTCCTGGGAACGGGCATGTGCTGGGATTTGGCTGCTTTCCTGGGCTGGAAAGAAAATACACCCCCCTCCCCGGGATTCTCTTTGTTTTCCGTGGACTGTCCCCAAGAGCTGCCCATGGGGCTTAGAGGGACCAGACCCTGTGCTCGGGTACACTCGGTCCATCTCTTCTTCTGCATTCCTCAAATGTCCTTGGTGGTGGTCCTCATGGTCCCCAGGCTGCGTGCATTCATCTCTCTTCTCAGACCCCATCTGGGATCAGGGGAGATTGGGGGACTGGCCAGGGCTGTGGGTGCAGGAGCTGCTCCCCCTCTCTTAGGAGCACTACCCTGTTCCCCATCCTCCTCCTCCAGATTTTAGGGCTTCAGGGACGCCTGGTGAGGAGGTCACAGAGGGAGGACAGAGCTGTCAGGGCTCAGCAAACCTCATGTGAGCCTTTGGCTCTGCCATTGACCTTGCACTTATGCGTGGGCAAGTTGTGTGCCATGATCCCAGCAGCCCAGGGTCATGGCCCCTCATTTTTCTGCTCCGGGGGAACCAGGGGAGGCTGTGACAGCGGCAAAAACAGCTGTGAAACCAGGCAGGGGCACACTCCGTCCTGGCCCCGGGATATCCCAGGAAGCTCAGCAGCCCCTGGACCCTGGGGGGTTGCTGAGATGCTCAATCTGTCTGTCTGTCAGTCATCCCAGCTCAGGCAGCCCCAAATGCGCAGAGGTTGCTTGAACTGGCTTTTCGAGCTCCTGTGGGTTTTTCTGCTTAGTTAATAGGTTGTTTTTACATCTGTTGAGGCTGAGCTCCCCAGGGCTGACATGGCTGTGGGGTGAGCCCCAACCCTGCTGCAGAGTGACCCCCAACCCCACTGCAGGAGGCTGCCTAGCCCTCCCTACCTGGGGCAGGTTTTTGGCACAAGTGACAACAGGGAGCTTGACAGCCGGGAATGACCCCCTTCCCCACTGTGCTCACTGCCAGGAGTGGGATCTTGTTTAATTAGTGAGTATTTGTCATCCCCCCCCCACCCCCCCAGCAAACATTTCGGTGGTATCGCTTGGGAAAGGCGTGAAGGCACAGTGGTGCCAGCCCTCCCTCTGGCATCTGCTGCTGGGGCTGTGTGGGGAAATTCGGGTGTGGGACCTGCTGTGCCAGTGCCTGCACAACCGGGGCCATTCCTGTGGGATGGATAACGATGGCAAGATGCCCAGAGCGGGCAGGGATGTGCAGAGAGGGGGGTAGCTGGGAGCTGCCTGTACTTGACCGGCTGCCCTTAGCTCTGTGTTGTCCAGGGGCTGGAAGAAGCCCCCAGTTCATCTCACAGCCCCGTCTGGGTTTATAGCAGCAGGGATGGGCTTCTCCACCCTAGGTACCATCAGCCCAGAGCTTGGTCTTCAAGGTTGTCTTCTCTTGGACCTCCCTGGGTTTTACATTTGATCTGTATTTTTGAAAATATCAAGCTGCAGTTCCATCACTGGCTTCCCACAGCGATCTGCTAAGGCTACAGCTGACCATCCTATGTTCTCGAGCAGTGGTGGCCAGGGGTCTCTGGGGATGGCCACCCACCTCGGTGACACCTTGGGCTTTCACTGGACTGCAGCTGGTGGAACCTGGGATCTGCAAACCCGGTGCTTTGTTCCCCAAAACTGCACGGAGAAGGGCCCAGGACAGCTGTGACAGCTGTGCTGGGGCTGACGTCAGTCCCAGGGATGCAGCAGCTGAAGCTGAAGTCAGGGTCCAAGATAAGCAAAGGGCAGGACAGGCTGGTGCCTGCCCTATGCAGAGCTGTGCCATGCAGCCAGGATGTGGGTAGCTCCTGGGATGGTCCAGATGGGACACCCAGGTCA
This sequence comes from Jacana jacana, assembly GCA_013400555.1. NCBI lineage: Eukaryota > Metazoa > Chordata > Aves > Charadriiformes > Jacanidae > Jacana > Jacana jacana. The sequence goes on along the minus strand of VZTM01034092.1, from coordinate 285,959 downwards.
GACAGCCACATTAGGGATGATGTTGGGGGGGTAGGTGGACTTCTGGACCCCACCAGGAGGACTGAGCAAGGTCAGTGTCGCTCAACTGGAGTGCACAGGCTGATACACAGTGCATGTAAATCCCCATGGAGCATTGGGGTTTGCTGAAGCCCTCCACCAGCCTGGGTCTGGGAGGTGGTCTGAATGGTGGGAGGAGGGAAGAGGGTTTGCTGAGTGCCACAAAACACCCTGGGGAGACAGGGTGGTGGAGTGAGTGCAAGCACCCACCAGGGCTTGGTATGGGATGTTTATGCTGGGGTACAAATTGCATTTCACCCCAAGTCCAGCCCAGCCTGCACCATGCTGTCCTCCAAGGGACAAACATCCTCCCACCAGCCCGCTGTGCCCTGCCCCAGCCTGCTCTCAGCCTCTTTAGTGCCTGGGAGCAGAGGGATGAGCTGCCCACGGTGACCTCCCTGAACGTGGAGGAACAAGAACATGGTCCAGCTGTCCAGGATGCCAAGGTCCTCTTTCTTTCCTCTGCTCATTGCTTTAATAAGGACAATTCCTCTGGTGCCCCGCAGCCCCCGAGCCATCCCCAGGCACTGCTCCATACCAGCTGTGGGCAGCAAATGAGGGCACAGCTCACCATGGGCACCCCCACGCCAGGACTGGCAGCCCCACATCCCCAGAGGCAGGCTGGGGTGTTGGAGACCACGGGGGTTGCACGAGGACAGGCACTCAGGAATGTTGTTTTTTCCATCCTGGTTTCCGTCAAGGTAGTAAATCAGGGCTGCAAAAGGCTTTTGTTTTCCCCAGCATGCTGTGGCTGCTGGGCTTGCCAGCCCCGTCCTCACCGGCAGGAGCCAGGACATGGACACGGCCATCCTTGCCCACACTTCCAGAGCTCTTTCCAGGCACAGGGTCCATCCTGGGGACCTGTCGTGCCAAGGGAGGTGACCTGGCATCTCCTTTCTCATCCTGGCAGGGATTTTCAGGGAAGCAATCACATCCCAGTTCCCTTGTGTCCCTTCCCTGGACGCTGGACCCCCACAGAAGAGCCCCCGTGGAGAAGGGGTCTCTCCTGTGCCATCCCTTCCCTGCTTGGAAGCCATCATGGTCTCCCATGGAAGGACGTTGGGGTGGCATGGGGCACTAAGCTTGCCCCAGCCCTGCTATGCTTTGGGGTTTGGTGGTGGGGGTCCTCACGCAGGGGAATCACCCTCCACAGCTCAGGGCTCAGCAGCACATCCCAGCCAGGTACCCAGGGAGCCAGGAGGAGTGGGGGGAATATTGGATTGCAGCAGATGGGAGAGCGTCCAGACGCAGGGTGGCCCAGGCACGGCTCCAAATGACACTGGGTGACAGCTACACTGCAAAGATGTCTCCATCTCCCGTATCAGCTGCGCTCACTTAAAGAAACACCAAGCCCCCCAGGGACATGGGGGATGGAGCTGACCAGGTTCCTTGCCCCATGTGGAAGGTGCCACAGCGGGGGAGGTGACATGGGGGGAAGGTGCCCAGCTCCCCCACGGGGACATTCAGCTGCTGGCACAGGAAAGGTGTGAAGATCCCCAGATGTATAGGTTGCATCTGGGCTATTTTGGAAAGGGACGGAGCCGATCTTGTGACCGGAGCTGGGGACTACAAGTCTGGACAGCAGGGTCCTGCCTGAGTGACAGCGACCCGCTGCCTGACCTCAGGGAAACTCGAGAACCCCCGCTGTGCTGGGGACAGCTTTCACACCCCTTCCCACCCCTGTCCTGGCTCGTTTAATGATGATGAAAACCAAGCGCTGGGCAGTGACACGGCTTGGGACAACATGGGAAACAGGGGACAGAGACCAGGCTTGGTTGCAAATCTGTCCCCAACTCCATGGCATCCCTGTGGGTGGGCCACCCACGGTCCCCAGGGCTGTCCTGGTGGCGCACCCCATTTTTTTTACAGCTGTGCCACTTGCTCTGTAGCTGGGACAGGACCAGCCTGGGTCACCGTGGTCCCCCAGGTCCCCTGGGTGGGTGCCAGGAGCAGACGGAGATGAAGATTTTCTGCAGGCCCTGTCTCCCTCAGGCTCAGCAGCCTGAATGCCAGCAACGCCTGCCAAAAATATTTGTGTGGGAGGTGGAAAGTTAACTTTAGTTTTCCTTTTTTCAATGGCGGGGGGTTGGCAGGGTGTGAGAAAGGCAGGCGAGGGGGTGGGGGTGCGGGGAGGGCTGTGCATCACCCGCCAGAGAGTGGGCAGGGAAAGATAGCCGAGCAAAAGGTCTCCCTGCTGCCAGATTTCAGCACTTAGTGAATCGAAGGGAGTTTTTTATTTGTTTGGTTTTTATTTTTTGTTCTATTCTTCCCTCCCCTTGCACCATTTTGCAGCTTCTCGTAGGGACTCGCTGCTGCCGGGAAGCGTGAGATGCTTGCCTGGGAGACCTTGCTGGGGCTGTGAGCTGGACACCAGTGTCCGAGTTTGGTACTGCCCCAGTTTGGTGCTGCCCCCCTGAAACGCTCCTCAGAACGGCCCTCACACCCCTTTACAGCCACATTCTGCAGGCGGGGGGGTTGTTATCTCAGCCTGGTTTTATGGAGGTGGCTGGCGATGCCGCTCCTCTTTGCTGGTGCAATGATGTGCCCAGGGCATATATATACATATATATATATATATATATATACAGTATATATATATACACACATCCAACCTGGCCGGTCTCCGAGCAGACAGGATCAGCCCTGCAGCTTTTGCTAGAGATGCATTTTAGCTATAAATATTCCCTTCCCCTGCTGTTTGCAGAGCCCACGAGCCCTGTCCCGGGGGGAAGGCAGCTTCTCCACTGGCAGCTCTGTTGCCATTCCCCTGCCAAGGTGCCGGGCTCAGACTGGCCCCCAGCGAGGCACCAGACGTGTGACTCTGTATCTCAGTGGTGTGGGTGGCCCTGTCCTCACAGCGTGTCCTCGGGGAGCGCCACCACGGCTGCTCGGGTCTCACCAAAGGAAGGGTTTGCCCAGGGAATGCCAGGGTCGTGGAGATCCCTGGCTGGGATATGCCCATCTGCAGAAAGGGCTCCCAACATGGAAGGGGGTGGCTTTGGAAGGTGTTTTTCGGGGCGGTACAGGCTCGCCCAGCAAATTGTCGAGGCAGCTCGGGTGTAGGATGGGCGGGAGTCGTGCTGCCCGGGAAACCTTCTCCCCACGGATGGGGCGAGGGGGTGGGAGCGAGCAGACGGCAGAGCTGCTCCAAGGGGGTCTCTGCTGACCCCGCTGGGCTGGGACTATTTTAGGCAACTTTCTCTTTGTCCTCCTTTGAGATAAGCCAGCACCCTCCAGCTCCTACAACTTGCCATGTTTCTAAGGAAAGATGTGGGTGGCTTCCCGCAACTACCGGGGCCCCGAATTACATAAAGAGCAGGGTGAGGTTCTTTGCTTCAGAGAAAAACATTGAAATTTTTCCCCCCTGCCAGGATCTCTTTGCAAATCCTCATTGAATAATTGCAGCAGAGCAAGGCAGGAGGAAGGATTTCAGAAAGGGCAGAAGATTTCCTTTGGGCATTCTCAAAAAAATGCAGCCTTGTGCTGGGGAAATGCCCGAGCGCCTGTTTCAGCAGCAAAGCCTTCCCTGGCTGTTTCCAATCTGCCTTCCTTTCCAAAACAACCCTGCTAAGGACGGGGAAAAGTTCTGCAGACAAGCCATGTGTGTATTCCTGCCTGAGCCCAGCCCGTGGTGTTGACCTAGTGCATTTTCTCATTTCACTGAAAAATGTTGTGATAACTCTGGGAAGGTTTTGGGGGGGGAGGGCGGTGGGCAGAAGTCTTTTTTCCCCCTCAGCCGGCTGTCTGTTGGGCTGGGAAATCCAGCACGGTCCCAACAGCAGCGATGCCCGGCGGGTGCTTCCCTGGGACCCAGCCTTGCAGGGAAGCGGGTCTGGGCGATGCTGGGCTGAGCCAGCGGCTGCGGAGGATTCACGGCACAGGAATTTCCCCCCCGTGCTGTAAACCCGTATCCTCTCCCGGGAGCGATGACATGCCCCGCTCTCCCCGGCCGATCCCTCGCCTCCCTCTCAGCTGTGTCAGTGTGTGCGTTCGTCACTCGGTGGGATTTATGCTCGGCAGAAGGGAAGCCAGGTCTGTCTGCGCTTGTCCCGGCGCCACGTGAGTCACTCAATGGTTAAACACAGCTTTACTGGCTGGATACCGGGGGTGGGGGGGGAAAGGGGGGCGAATTTTGCTTTCCATCAGGATGGAGGTGGGAGCCAGGGCTCCTGCTAACCCTGAGCAAAACCCCTCTACAGGGAAGGGGCTTCTTTCTTGAATGCTCCCAGCTCCTGAGCAGAAAGTGGCCATCCATGTGGCCATCCCCCACCAGAGCTGGCCACAAATGGGGGTGTCCGTGAAAGCAAAGGGAGCCCAGCAGCGGGGGCCAGTCCTGGGTGCTGTCCCCAGGATAAGGATGGATGGACGAGGGTGCTGGGGTGGTGAGTGTGGCACTGGAGGGGCTGCTAGGTTTGGGGGAGCAATGGGGGGCATATCCAAAGGATCCATTAGGGAGCATTGGCATCTCAGGGGGTCCTTCCTCGTGGGGCTGGAGAGCAAGCTGGGGACACCGGAAGCTGCTCCACTGGCTGTGGCCAGAGGAAATCAGTGCATACACAAGCACCCTCAAAACTCACCCTTCTCTTCACTCAGGTCCTTGAATGATGCTCCTTCTGCCTGCCTGGACAAGAGAAATTCCTGAAAAATCCTCCTCGGTGACGTCTGTCCTCCAGGCAAATCCCTACGGCTGGATCTCCGAAAGCTGCCCACTCCTTAGATCCTACTGCCTACAAGAGGAGTAAAGCTGGGCTCGTGCCCAGCACGTGTCCATCTTCCCTCTTGGAGGCTGCCTGTGATCTGAGGGACACTGCCAGGCAGTAGCCACCCCCTAGCCATGTGGAGCAGGTTTGAAAGGCTGTGGAGAACCAGTGAAGGAAAGCGGTGAAGATGTTGAAAACAACCCTCCATCAGCCCTGCTTGCAGACCCAGCCTGGCTGCCCCACGCCTGGCGAGGCTGTGCAAAACCCGTGTGCCTGCGGGATGGACAAGGGGGACACCAAGGGGGACACCGGCTGTTGGCAGGAGATGGGGAGCAGAGGGGGGCAGAGGTGCCATCACCTCCAGGATGCCTCTGAGACAGTTGCACAGGAAGGACAGAGGGGACCGCTGGGAGGGAAGGCCAGTGGTAGCTGCTGGCGTGAGCCCAGCGTGCTCAACAGGGACATGCTGGTTCCCACATTGGATGACAGCAGCCTGGCCTTGGTGGCTGAGCCTGCAACCCCCCCAAAATGCCTCAGCTCTGTCCCAGAGCTGTCCCCCGCAGCAGCCAGCCCCACAGCCGACCCTAGCCAAGAGTGGAAAGTGGTGAAGATCCAACGGGTCCTCATCAGCCCTGTCAGCGAGCCAAGGAAAGCGGGTAAGAGAAACCCCTTTGGCCACAATCCCACACCCCAAAAAGTGCTGCTGTGATCCCAGCACCAGGGCTGCCACTGCCTGGCACAGTGGTGGGAACGCCTGGCTTTTCCCAGGGCAGGATCTCTGCTGGGTTAGAGGTCCCAGGCTCCCGGCTGAGATGCTGGGAGTTTTTTAGCTTGAGATGATCTCTTTGGCCTTAAAAATAAGGAGGAATCTGTGGCTTTTCTCGGGAGGGGGGATGGGAAGGTGCTGGGTGTGTTCCCACAGGCTCCAGGAACTCAATGGAACCCTGAGCAGGGCATGAGCAGGGTGGGCTTCCCACTCCTCACCCTGGCCTTTGGGGCTCAGCAGCACCCTGCTAAAAAGGGGCTGATAAGGACCAGTTCCTGGGACACCGCCTGGGATAGGGACAACTCTCCCCAGTCTGTCGGGGCAAGGATGACCAAGCATTCGTTACGTGGCTTGGGGCCATCTCTCTTTCAGCCCCTGGTTTAAAAATTAAGCACTTTATTTCAGTCTGGTTGGTTCCTACAATGCTCTCTGCCGCTGCCTCGCTTCAGGGCCGTTCCCCTCTGTGACTGTCCCTTCAGCCCCGGTGACACAAATGCAGGCACATATCTAGGGTTACTGCAGACCTCCCCACCCAGGGGAGATGTTCCTGCGGGATTAGACCCATCCTCTCACAGGCAGCAGACCCATTTTTAAACGCCATTTCCACCCTTCTTTCTATTTTGCTCCTGCCCAGCTGTTATCTCAGCTGCCATGCGGCGCCGGGGCAGGTGTGTCACTGTCCCCAAGGGATGGTGTTATCGGATGCTGTGGCTCTGCTCAGAGCCTGGTTTTCCCAAAGCAGCCCCGGTGATGGGGAGGGAAAGGACCGGCTGGGGATGCTCAACATGAATCTGGTGGCCAGAATGTGCCCCCTCCCCCCCCTAGATTTTTGGGGTGTCAGACGTCCGCAAAACCAGTGGCTCCCTGTATGGGACAAGGGCTGGGAAGCTGAGCCAAGCCCTTTGGCTCACGGCTGCCACGTGGGCTCGAGTCGTGTTTCAGAGCTCAGCACAGAATCCAGGCGGTCCCAAATAGTCTTCCCATTTCTCCCTCTGCTCTGGGATAGCAGATCTGCGGCGGAGAAAGGTCAGGCCTGACTCTGTCCCGGCTCAGCATTTTCCTAACCCGCACCACCATCCAGCACTTTTGCTGCCAGCCTGGAATTTTAAAGTAACTCAACAGGTTTGCTGGAAAGAGTTTGTCTGTCCCGTTTCCTCCCCCTCCAAGTGAGATCACCACCAGCCACTGCCTGCGGGATCCGTCAGACTTTCCAGAGCCTCTGGGCAGGATGTTGCTGAGGGTCCTGAGTGCTGGCAGCAGAGCTGGGACCTTGTGAAAAGCCTGCAGGTTTGCAAAGGAGGGGTTGGGTTCAGAGCAGGGACGGTGGCAGAGGAGGGAAGGAAGGAGGGAAGGGTAGATCCCCACGCAGGTGGCATCGGGGCTGCCTCTGGAGGTGTCTGCCAGAGCATCCCTGGGAGGTGTCAGGGATTTGTTCCTCTTCTCCTTAGCTGGGTGAGGGGAAAATAACCCCCACCCACGCAGCTCACGCGGGAGAAAGGGGTGCATCCGCCGCACTCAAAGTCCTACAGGGGTGGCCTGAGAGCTGGGAGCCAAGTGGGTTGTCCCCCCCTGACCCAGCGGTGCAGACCCACTCAGGCAGGTCCTGGGTGCCCCTTTGGTCCCTGTCCAGCAGCCCAAGGCCAGGCTGGCTGCTCCCAAATATCTGGCACAGCAGCCTGAGCTGGTTGGCACCTCTCAGGGCAGGCAAGGGAGCACAGGAGCCCCAGGTAGAGGCAGTGGCTGGGAGATGCAGGAGGCAGGACTGGTTTCTCTGTCTGGTGTGCAAATAAACAGAAGGTTTCTCTCCCTGGGGGCTGCCAAGCCAGCGCCAGTCTCCCTCAAAAACCAGAAAAGTGCGAAAAAAGCAAAGAAGGGCAGGAAAAAAGGAAATTAGAAAGGCAAAAAATAAGGCCAAGAGCTCATCCTGTGGTGTGGACAGGCGTGGAAAGGGGGTGAGGCTGGTTCCACCTGCAGCAGCACCAGGGAGCTCTGAGAGGTGATGCTGGCTCCCCATCTCTCCCAGGGCCATGGTTCCACCATCGCTGGGAGCAGACCCCCCCTGGGAAAGGGCTTTCGGTGCTCTTCCCAGAGGGTCCCCAGGGTGGTGACCGCTGGATTTCTGCCCGTTTCTGAGTGCCCCAACTCTTTAGGCACAGGGAAAAGCAGCAGGAAGGGGAGGCCACGCTTCCCTCCAGGTAAGGTGCTGCAGGTCCCCAGCAGTGCTGGGAGGAGGGAAAGGGGGTGACGGGTGGGGTAGGGGGGATGCTAAGGGCTGAGAAAAGGGGAATGTGCACGACAAGGACAAAGGGGATGACCCAGGGTGGAATAAGGGGATCCACACGGCAGGGATAATCAAGGGAAGCCCCGCTCTGGGTAAGGGGGATGTGTGTGATAAGGATAAGAGGAATGTGCAGGACTGAGTAAGGGGGATGCCCTAGGATGGAGTACGGGGATCCACGGATAAGGGGATGCCCGGCTGCTCTCACACGGCAGCGGGCTTGGGGCAGACCCAGCCGGGACGGGAAGCGGCGGGGCAGGGCCGGCGGGGGCAGCCGGGACCG
>VZTM01034092.1:249796-277838 GCA_013400555.1 Jacana jacana | reverse complement strand
GGGGTGCAAGGGATTTGGGGATGTCCGGGAGTGGCGGGGGCTGGCAGTGCACGGGGAGCTCCCGGGGTGTATGAAGGTCCGGGGGTTGTCACCCAGCGTCCCCCGTGGAGTGCTGATGGTGGGCAAAGGGCAGGCGAGTGGAGCCGCAGCCTGCCCGGGGGGTGGCAAGGGTTGAGCCGAGTTCATCTCTCTCTATATATCTCTAAATTAGCCATGAGGGTGTTGGTTCCCCCTGCCTGTGTTCGGGGGTCCAGTGTGGGGCATGGGAGACACAGTGGGGAGACGTGGGGGGGCATAGGAGTCCCCCCTGGAGCTCGTCAGGGTCGCACCTCCCAGCTCTGCAGAGCACCCTCCCAGGCAATGTTCCCTGTCCCCCCCCGGCGGGGACATGATCTCCCCTGGCCGTGCCACCCTGTGTTGGAGACAGAAGGTCTCTCCCTCCGGCTTGGCAGCCAGTGGGATGGATCCCTTACAGGTTGTGCAAGGGACAGGCAAAGGCCCCATTTCATCCTGCTCTGTCCATCCGACAGGGACAAGCCAAGCCAGATGACCTTCTCTCACCAGGCCAGCACCTCAGGCCCATTGCACCAGACCGGGAGGGTTGTCACCAGTGCCCCAACAGCCCAGGATATATTGTGGCGAGTCTCAGCACCAGTGGGCATCAAGGGACTGGGACTCACCTGCCAGGAGGGATGGGGTCCCTGTGGTACCCAGCCATGCGATAGGCTGGCCCTGCTGTTGTCACTTACTGTGCTTTGGGCACATGGTTATGGCAGGGCAGCCTTGAGGAGCTCTGCCCAGTGTCAGCCTCCTTTTCCAAAGCTAAAAGCTTAATTCTGGCTGGCTAGGGGGAAGGTGCCACCTCCACTTAGGTGATAGCAGCAGCTTCTTCTTCCCCAGTGCAGATACACACATGACTGGGGCTTACATATATATCTCTTTGGCTTAACGCGTCCTGGGAAAGCAGGGCTGGGGCAACCAGTCCCTATTAAAGAGCAAGCCCCCCCTTTTGCCCTTTTCTTCCTGCCCTGGGTGACGGGTGCCCCAGGGATTACTGCTTGGAGGCTGCAGGGCTGATTTTTGGCAGGAGTTGGGTGCTGGGCAAAGCAGGGGGCCGGCTGCGAGCCGTGGGGAGGCAAACAGCTCCAAATCCAGCAAAGCCCTCGTGAACAGAGCACAGGGAAAACTTGCAAGCGCATCGAATTTTCTCGCTGTGCCAGATTTTGTCACTGGCAAAGGCACCCGTGAGGAGAGGCCCAGCACGGTGTGCCCTGCCAGGCTGGGGAGGTTGCTCCCACCACGGCACCCACGGCTTGAGCCGGGGCTTTTTGAGGCTGCAGAGCCAGCACGGATTAAAACTTCATGGAGGCTTTAATATCTGGGTTATAGGAGGGTTGGAAGCTGGGAAGGAGGCAGAAAATGGTCACATTTCTATCCATATGTTCCAATCGTCTCGGTTTCTAGCTAGACTGACTGCCCGTCTGTGCTGCCCTCCTTGTTGTCCCAGCAGCAGATTATTTGGGATAACTCTGGGAGCTGGGGGGAAGCGCAGATTTCAGTGTGTGTGAGTTAGTGAGTCTCGCAAAAAAATCCTGCACAGCTGTAGTTGGGGCAAAAGGCCAGTTGGCTTCTCTGCCAGAAAAACCTGCTTACATTTCCTCGGGGTCTGAAGCCCTCGATGTTTGGGTGGAAACACCGTAGATGTGCTTTTGGGTTTGTGGCAGGGAGGTGGCAGAGCGGTGGCGTGTGTCCCTCTGGAGAGATGGAGTCTGTCTTGGTTTAATTCTGAGTTTTGCCAGCGGGATTTTGCCAGCAAGAGGCACCATTTGGGTTGACTCACCACAGCCCAAGGAATGGTCAGAAAGGGGGAAATGTGGGTGCATGTTACGGATGGTGGCGGCTGCGGTGTGTGAAGGCAGATTTGGGGGTTCTGGTCCTGGCCCTGGGCAACTGGAATGGCCAAGCATACAAACCTGGAGCAGGCTAGGGATAGATTTTGGAGTCACCTGCCAGCCTTGACTGTAAGATTTTCTGTGGCCTCTTGCATCCCACCGGCTCTGCTGGGACTTTGGTACCTCTTGGCTTCTCCATACAAGGACTTCTCACCACCACCATACAACAGTGCTTGCAGCCACCCAGATCTGCAAGGTGACAGCTTCCAAGCCACTGGGTGTCTTTAATGTGACATCCTGGCCACGTCAAGACCAGCAACTTCACTGAATCTGTCCGGTCAGAAAGCCCTGGGGTATCTCCCTCCCTGCAACCTGGGGCCAAATCCTCTTCTCGTTCCAGCTCTTGGAATCCACGTCAGGGCAGGGCAGGCCACAAGCAGGGTCTGATACATCCTTCACCATCATTTGGGGCGGGATGGTGAGTGACTCCAGCCTTTGCTGGCTGGACTTCAGACGCCCTGCAGTAGAGCTGTGCGGGGGGATCCCTCCTTTGCACAGAAAGCTGAGCTGGAAGGATTATTATTTTCCCCCCATCTGGCCAGGAGGGGAGAGCAACAAAAAATGCCTTTCATCACCCTCGTCATCCTCGCTCTGGAGGAGAGAGCACAGTATGTTCTGCGGGAAGGATGACTGACAGCGTGGTAAGAAGCTGTTAAGCCCCACACTTGGGGGATTTTGCTGGAAGTCACCCTTGGAGCAATGGGAAACCTACGGAGCAAGTGCCTATATAAACATATAGATAGAGATCTACAGGCTTCTCTGGCCAGAGCTGAAATATGTTGCACCGAAATAGCAGTCAGGGGTGTGAGTGCACTCCTGTGCACTGGGGGGTCCAGCAGTCCTGGGGGGCACAGGGAGCACCTCCTTCCCTGGCATCCCTGGACCACAGGGTAGGGGGCTGTTGAAGGACACCCCCAACACGGGATGTGGCAGCAGAGAGGGCTGGCGGGGCTGGATTCATTCTTCTTGGAAGAAGCTGGGACGTTTGGAGAGGGGAGACATTTCCTTCCCGAAGGACAGTGTGGTGGCGAGCCAGTGGGAAGGAAGAAGGAAGGAAGAAGGAGTGGAAAAGCGTGAGAAGAGCCTGTCACCCTTTGGATTTTGGACTGGACTCCCATTAATGGGCGGAAGCCGGTTTCCAGTGCTGGGTTCCCTTGGCTGCGCATAGGTTTTTTTTTGCCTCCTCCCCACACCGCCCAGGCTGCCTTCGGCCCCGTGCCCCTCCTCCTCCTCCCCACCACCTCCTCCCCACACCACCCAGGCTGCCTTCAGCCCCGTGCCCCTCCTCCTCCTCCCCACCACCTGGACATTTTCAGCGGTTGAGCTTCCTCCCGTCTGCCTGGGGCCAGGGGGAAGTGCACAGCCAGAGCCCGCCCGAGGCTCCCCAGCTGCCAGGTGATGGCAGGGGAGGATGAAGGGATGTTCCCTGTGGCTGGGAAGGGAGAGAGTGGTACAGGAGCCACCTCGGGTGACAAGAGTCCCTCCAGCCACCGTGGCAGATGGCTAAAGGTTCATGCACTGGGTTGAATGACCTCATCCTATAGCTCAGACTGGAGGGGAGAGAGGAGGGAGGCAGTCCCTGCCCTTCACTGGGGATAGGATGTCACCCCAGGTTTAGCAATGATGAGCCCCATTCGCAGTGGTGCCTGCAGAGCGGGGCTGCAGCATCTGTCTGTCCACCAGGCTCTGTGCAACTGTGCAAGCAGGACAGTGTACACGGGGGCTCTCTCCAATTTCCTCTGGCCTGCTGGAGGCTTCGGTGCTCTCCATCCATGTGAGGAAAATTGGATGTGAAGGGCAATTATTACCTCCCCCAATCCACATTAGTACCCTGAGGGATTCATTCCCAACAGGCTCATGTGTAGCAGCCCAGGAATGGCGGGTACCAGGTGGACAGGGGCTGCTGGATGCACATGAGGGGATGGTGGTCAAGAAGGTGATGCTGGGAGCAGATGCCAGGCAGGAGATTTCAGGTGGGAAGGTCCCACCCTGCAGCACTCCATGGCTGGAAGGATGGCTGTACCCAGGTCAGCAGCAAGGGATGGAGATACCTGGGAGCAAAATCCCAGGGGATGAATCCCAGCACTACATAGGAGTTTATCCAGTGTCTAGTCCAAGCAGGAACGGGCTGGCCAAGAGCTGAGTCATCCCTCCAGCGTGGAGGAGATCCCCCAAGGCCCCTCAGTTGCTTTTAAAAGGCAGTAGCAAGAGCGAGAGGCTGCGAAATGGCTCCGCAGAGAGCTCGGCTTCTTAGGCGGCCTCGGCCTCCGAGGAAGCAGGGATGCTGGGCTTGGAGCATGGATTTCACAGACATCTGGAGCCTGTGGCTTGTTTCTCAATGGCTCCTTGGCTGTATTTCTGCTCCGTTTCGGAGATAAAGGCGGCGAGGGTGACCCTGTGGAGCGGGAGCCGCGGTGCTGGCCACCCTCCAGCCGGCCCGGCCGGAGGAAACCGCGGCCCCGCTCTGTGCGGCCGCCAAAGCAAATAGAAATGGGGCGTTAAACAATGCCGGGCGCTAACTGGGGGAGATGTTGGCTGCCGGCGCTGCCGCTCTGGATGGGCTACTCATCTCCAGGAGAGACTTTCCACTGGCATCTCTGCCTCCTCTCCCTCGTGCTGAGCCAAAACCCTCCCATCAGGCAGCCTGAAGGCTTCATCCACCCTCCTCCTCCTCTTCTCCTGGAGGCAGGACCATCCTGCATGCCTTGGTGGTGCTGGGGCCAGGGCAGGGAGTTTCTGGGTGCTGAGGGAGGTGGGAGGGATGAAGGGTGAAGAAGAGGAGATGCCCAGCTTGCAGCAGCCCTTCTGCTTCGCCGTGGGCTTGCTGGAAGGATTTGGCTTAGTCATCCATCCCTTCCCTCGCTGGTAGGCTGAGCCACTGCTGAAAATATCCTGGAAGTCTCCCAAGCGGCACAGAAGGCAAGAAAATGAGAAACACATGAAGGAAGGGAAGAAGGGAAGGGATGAGAAGGGAAGGGGAGAGGGTGCTGGCAGTGTCCGGGGGAGCGGGGCTTGGGGCAGGCAGCTGGGCCACCCACCTCCCTGCCAGAGCTGGAGCAGGGACACCCCACCACATCCTGGCAGCACCTTTAGGGAAGGGGCTGCTCCCTTGGTGGGTGCTGGGGTGATGATGATGGTGTGTTTCCCCAAGCAGTGGCCTCGGCAGGGCTGGGGACGCTGCCCTTCCTGCAGGCGCTTCAGGGTGAGCGTGTAGGAAATTGCTCACCCCAAGAAAATGTGCTCCCAGCAGCCCCACATCCTTTTGGCCTTTGGGAAGGGCTGGTGCTCTGACCTTTTGGCCAGCACACGAGTAGCCCGGCAGCACTCCGGCCACTTGCTGCAGGGCTTTCGCCAGGCTCTTTAGCACTTTGCTTTTAGCACTTGTGTTGGCTCCAAAGGCATGAGGTTGGCTCCTCGCTGTGCGCTGTGTCTGTGTCCGACGGGTCGGGATCTGCACAGCTCCTGTTGGCTGCTGCCATCTTGTGTTGCTCTGTAAATCAGTCCCCAGATGGGGCTGGCCACCAGCCTTGCCATGAGGCTATGGTGGGCTGGCATCTCCCTGCTGTCGCTGGGCTTGCATTTCTGCCCGCTGGGATTTGGGATGAGGGGCTGGGGGACATGCACTGTCCCCTTCCCTGCCTGCTGTCTCTTCAAAACGGGGGCCAAAACCACACCAGCTGCAACCTGAGACGTGCTGAAGCCCTTGGAGAAATTCCTTTCCCATTCGGTCACTGCGATGGGATGGGATGAAAGGTCCTGAGAGCCCCTGGATGTCCCCTAGGCTTTGTCCTCTGTCGCCCCTGGCATGTAGAGCTGCAGCTCACCATCTTGGCGGGGACTGGCTAGGTACCCATCACTCCTGGACTGTGATATCCCTCTGGACCGCCCCTCCTGCCTTCCCCCAGGTGTTGGGGAAGGGGTTGGGATGCTGAGGGATATCTGGAGGAGGGGCTGCCTGTCCTGGATGGGTAGGGCTGGGATCCCACACCTGCACTGACCCCCACCTCTAATACCCCTCTCCCCTCTTCCCAGGTCTCTCCCGCAGCGCCAGCCTCTCCGAGAAGGAGCTGAAGGAGGCAAAGGCGCGGAGCCGGAGGATTGCGGCGCAGCTCACCACGGCACCCAGCCCCAGCTCCAAGGGTGTCCTGCTCTTCAACCGCCGCAAGCAGCGCATTGATGGGCTTGCCGGGGCTGGGCATGGTGGGGGGCTGCCACTGAGCCCGGCACCCCGGCCTCGGCAAGCAGCCATGGAGGAGGGCGAGGGGCAAGGAATGAAGCTGGAGCCCAGCACCCCAGGAAAGGATCTGCAGGCAAATGCATCCCCGTGCCAGGAGCCACCTGCTGAAGCCCAGCAGGTCCCGCTTAGCGTCTACCTGAAGGAGAACATGGCATCAGCTGCCACCAACGGTGTGCAGGAGCAGGCTGCCAGTGGAATGGAGAGTGGAGCAGCAGGGCTTGGGGCTGCAGAAGCCCCTGCAGGGCTGAGCACAGCAGCTCTCCCTCTGCCACAGAGCCCTGAGGAGGGGAAGAATGGCGAGGTGCCTGATCAGGTGCCCAGTGCACCAGCAGGCACGGCTGTGGGGATGGCATCCCCAGCCAGCCAGGAGCAGAACGGGACGCGGGTCCGGCAGTACTGTGAGGTCCATCTCACCCTGGCCAAGCCCAAACCAGTGAAGAACCGGACAGCCAGACCCTTTGGCACCCAGGCATCCCCCACCAGCAGCCAGCCCACGGAGGGACCCCCAGCTGCCGAGCTGCCCCCACCACCCACCTATGCGGAGACCCTGAGCAGTCCCCCACCACTCACCCGTGTCCGCTCACCCCCTGCCTACTCGGCCCTTTATCCACCCCGGGAGCAGAAGATGCTGCCAGGTCCCACCTTGGGGTGTGGGGTGAGTGGACCAAACCCCTTGCCCAAAACAGGGATCCTGGAAGAGTCAGCTGCCCGGAGAGCTGGCAAAAAGTCCATGTTCACCTTCGTTGAGAAGCCGAAGCTGGGCCCCAATCCTGATCTGCTGGACCTAGTCCAGAGTGCGGACAGCAGAAAGAAGCAGAAGGAGCAGGGGGAGCCTGGCCCTGAGGATGAGCCTTTTGCCCTTGGGGCTGAAGCTGCCAACTTTGTCCCCAACAGCACGGTCAGGGGTGGGCAGCACCTTCTGCCGGCCGATGATGCTCCAGCATGGTCCTCTTGCCTCAAGTCCCCCACCATCCAGCCCAAGCCAAAGCCACAGCCCAGCCACAACCTCACTGAAGCAAGAGGGAAGGGGGCCGAGCTCTTCGCCCGCAGGCAGTCCAGGATGGAGAAGTTCATCATCGAGGCTCCTTCCCAGCCTGACCTGCTGCGGTCCCCGTCACCCACCATGTCCCTGCCTCCCTCCTGGAAGTACGACACCAATGCTTGCCTGTCACCCATGGTCTCCAGACATGCCTCAAAGAGTCCCTCCAGGCCTTCCAAAACCCCACCAGCATCTCTGTACGGTGGCAACCTGATAGAGAATGAGGTCTCCCAGAAGGAACTAGAGATCTCCAAGCACCAGCCCTACCAGCTCCAGTCTTCGCTTTTCATCCTCTCCCCATCCAAGGGGCCAGTGAGGTCCATGCCCCGGGAGATGCCTCCACCCAGACCCTCTCTTCCCGATGCCTACCCCTACCCCCAGCAAACCTCCTGCCCAACCTCTCCGTTGCCTCCTTCCCCAGTTTGGCATCCCACTGCCGTGCCCAGCACTGGTCAGACCACCTCCAGCCCCTTCCCTGGTGCCTCGGGGGTTCTGCCCCTGTCTCACGGTAGCCATGCCAGTCCTGGAGCCCCAGCCGAGGTGCTGCTGGCCTCCCCATGCCGCCTGCTGCCACCCCGAGCAAAGGGGGGCTTCCAGGCACCTCGGCCCTCCTACTCCACCAGGAACGCCGGCATCGAGCCACAGGTGTGGAAACCTTCTTTTTGCTACAAGTAGTGGTGGCAGAGAGAAAAACCCAGGGGTTTTAGGCTTCCCTCCACTGGCCAAGTCCTCCCTAACTGCTCCCAGGTGTGCCAAAAGCCAAACCCAGCACAAAAAGTGTGTCTGGGACTGAGAGGGGGCAGGGGGAGGGAAGCAAAAGAAATAGGAAAAAAAAGAAGTAGCTGGAGTGCTGCAGTGCTGGGATCATGGATGAGACAGGCGCTGCCAAGCCCCTGGTGTAATGGGAGCCAAGGGATCCTGGGGAGGCGGCTGGAGTCAGGTGCATAGAGCCCATGGGATTCCAAAGAGACATTGGGAGCCTTCCTGTCCCGTGGGACCGCTGGCACTTTCTTTCTTCTCTGTCCTGGAAACTGTATGGATCACCCCATCTCTGGCTCGGACCTTTCCTCGCCTCCTGCCTCTCCAACTCTCTCAGCTGCAGGCTCTGCCCGCTCACCTGCAGCCCCTCTGTCCTGCTGGCTCCTATCGGCCTCCTACCAAAGCAAACCTGGAGAGGACACACCGCCTTTCTGCCTCACTGTGCCTGCTCCTGTCTCTTCCACTGCTCCTTCTGGATCTGTCCTCATTTGCTTCCATGCTGTGGAGGAGAGCCACATCCCTGGAGGAACAGCAGAGCTGTGAAGTCCCTGTCCCTCCCCCGGGAATGAGGGATGTATGGGGCAGAGGGTGGCAGGGGAGGGCAGGGCCAGCTGGGTGACGCTCAGCCTGATGCTTTTGGTCCAGCTGTGCCTCTGCCCATCCCTCGGTAACGAGCTGCCTTTTGACTCCTTTTGACTGTGCTTTTATTTCTCTTGCACTTTTATTTCTCCTGTGTTTTTCTCTCCCCCCTCCCCACCCTCCTTTCTGAATACACTCTCTGCACTGTCAGACCTGGCTCTTCTCTTTCCTGCCGGCGTGGGAGCAGCTGTGGGGCGATAGACCCCTGGGGTGGCACAGTGGGGCAGTCTCTGTGCATCACCCAGAGGGAGGTTTTAGGAAGGTGCAGGTACTGAGAGGTCCCGGGTCATATTTTGNTGCAGAGGCAAATGCTTTTTTGGGGAGCCCTTGCAGGGGGTGTAACACATGAGGATGCATCCCCAGTTCCTGCAGGGCTGAGCCAGCACGGATCTTTCCCTGGCACAGATCCTGCCCCTTCTCCTGCCCCTGTCCTTCTCTTCTGCCCCCTTTGTCCCCCCCAGCAATGCCAGCACTAACCAGCTCTCTGTCCCCCTCCAGGAAAGGCGGCTGTCCCTTCCCGCATCACCCCGGCTGGTGCGGCGGCACCCAGGCAGCCTGGACGGCTGGGCCAGCCCGGCCTCGGTGCCCGAGCTGGACGAGGGACCCCCCATGTCCCCTCCATGGAGCGAGAGGTCCCTGTCCCCGCTGCGGCAGGAGGCCGACCCGCGGGCCAGCCGGCAGATGCAAGCGCGGCTCGCCAGGAACATCATCAACGCTGCCCGGAGAAAGAGCTCCTCTCCCAAAGCCGTGGGGCTGGAGGGCTCCCGGCCCTTCTCCCCCATCCCCGCCGGCCCGCCCAGCTTGCCCCAGTCCCCCCGGCCCACGCGATCGGAGGGCTCCAGAGCCCTGGCCCCGCAGGCTGCCAGCAGCTTCCTGGGGAGGCTGGGCAGCCCCTCGCCCACCCCCAAAAGCTCCCTGCGATCGCCCCGGGCAGACGGCCCCCAATTTTGTCCCTCCCCCGGGATGTCCCGAGCCGCCTGGGCAGAGAGTCGCCGTCTCCTGCTGCCACCCGGCGAGTCCTCCTGCCCCATCCCCGGGCTGTCCCCCGGCCCCAGGAGCCCCCTGGCATCACCCGTGGTGGGTGGGCGGTCCCCAGCCAAGCGCTGCACCTCCCGGTCCCCGACGGACTCGGACGTCTCCCTCGACTCCGAAGACTCGGGGGCCAAGAGCCCGGGCATCCACAGCTTCAACCTCTGCCCCCGGGGCTGGAGCGGCAGCCTGCGGCTGAAGCCGGGGGGGCTGCCCTCGGGGGCCTCCTGCACCTCCTAAACCAGCCAGCCTCGGCTGGGCTACCCTCTCCCCAGCCCCGCCAGCCCGGGCGATGCCACCCGCTGACACCCCCAACCACCACCACCGGGAACACCCCAATCTTCGGGGATGCGGTCCCTCCAAAAACGGTGTCCCCGCTCTCCGGCGGAGCTGCCGTGTCCCCTCGGCGTGCCGGTGGGATCAGGTGCCTCCCGCCTGCCCGCCATCTCCTGGTCCCGGCTCTATTTTTACCAGCCTAACCTTTCGGGGCAGGACTGCCTGGTCAGCAGGCAGAGCAGGCAGCGGGGGCGGGAGCCAGCTCCCAGCACCGCCCCCTCCCTCCGCAGCCCCTGCCCACCAGCCAGGATGGCGACAGGGCTCGGTGGTCCCTTGCGAGCCCCCTGTCTCCAGCGCAGGGGTGTCCCTCAACTCTGCTTTGCTGGGGTGGGCAGCGCTGAGTGGGTGTTGCAGCCAGGCACCCTCTTCCAGGCTGTCCCAGCCTCCAGAGCAGGCTGGTTTCAATAGAACCCCCCCAAATCCTTCAGTGGTGACCCAAAAGAGCCAAAGTTATTTATTGCCACGTCAAGGGGACTGTTTACAGGTGCCCTCCTGCCCCACCCAGGCAAAGAGGGGCAGCCCCAAACTGTACCCTGTCACTGTCCCCACCCCTGTGAGATGGAGGGGGGACATGGGGACTGGTGGGGGCTTTGACAGGCAGGGAGGGTGGGAGGAGGTGGGGTGCTGGGAGAGGGGGGGGCGTGAAGGAAGCGGTACAGGTTGCAGAGGGTTTGAAGGAGGTGACGTTGTGGGAGACGATGCTGAGAGTATCTTGGGGACATGTCCCTATGGGAGCCCACAAGGGGCTGAGGGGGAGGACAGAGACCCCCCCCTGGGGCGGCAGTGTCAGAGGGAGGTTCAGGGTGGGAGGGTGACAGGAAGAGAAGGGCATCAGGGTGGAAACAGTTACTGGGCAGGGCCTGGGGAGAGCAGTGGGTGCCCAGGAGGGCAATGGGTCCCCTAAGCACATGTCCCCACCCAGGGGTGAGCAGGAGCCTGTTGGGGGGGCCAGGAGATGCTGTGGCAGTGACCACAGCCCCCCACCCAGTTGACACAGCCTTGGTGCCAGTGGGACCAGCATCCAGAAAGGACGATGGGTTATGGCTACTGGGGCTCTGGCTTGTTCCCCATTCAGGGAGCCCCTGTCACCCCTTCCCTTTCCCCAGGACATGCTGTTAGAGCCAGCCCATCCCTGTCCCTTGGGGTCTCTCTGCCCTGCAGCCTGCCCTTCCCAGGACACAGCATCCCACCTTGCTCTACCAGCCACCACAACCCGCCTTCACCACACAGTTGTATACCCAGCTCAAATAAACTGCCATTATCCCACCCAGCCTGGCCTGCCGCTCCAGTCTGTCCCCAAGGTGGCCTATGCACACATGGCACACGGTCACCCCCTGCTGCTGCTTCACGACCAACATCTTGGTCCCCAAGAGCCAGCTCTGCTCTGCCAGGGTAATGGCATTCCAGTCCCCAAGGGTCAGGCCCGCTCTGTGCTGGGGTGGCAGCACCCTAGTGCTGAAGGGTCAGACCTGCTGTGTGCCAGGGTGACAGCATCTCAGTCCCCAAGGGCCAGCCCTGCTCCATGCCGGGGTGACAGAGTCCCTGGTCCCCAAGGGTCAGCTCCACTCTGTGCTGGGTTGATGAAATGCTGGTCCTGAAGGGCCAGCCCTGCTCTGTGCCAGGGTCACAGAGTCTCAGTCCCCAAGGGTCAGCCCTGCTTCATGCTGGGGTGACAAGAGTCCCCAGTCCCCAAGGGTCAGCCCTGCTCCGCCCCCTTTCTCAGCCAGAAATAACTGCTGTCCCACAGCCGGACCTTGGCATCTGGGCTGGAGCCCAGCACGGGTTGGGGCGAGCAGCAGGGAGCCTGGGGGTGCCGCGGAGGGCCAGCTGGGACCACCAAGCACTGGTGGCTGGACCTTGGCATCAGCCTCATCCCCAGCACAGCAGGAGAGCATCTGCGGTCTCCAGCATCTGGGGCGTCCCCTGACCAGTTAGAAGAGGTGAGTGCACTCGCTGGGGCCAGCGGCTGGGTGGGTGCCTGGGGCTTGGGGACATCCCAGTCTTGGTGGTGGGGGGATGTCCCCCACCATGGGGGTCAGGGTATGGTCTCCCCGGAGGGGTTTGAGGGGAAGGACGGGGCACTGGTCCCAGGCTTGCTGTGTAGATGGTCAATGTTGAACCCAGCCAGCAGGGAGCTGTGTGCCAGGCACCCGCAGCCCCATGGGGACCTCTGCTCTCCAGAGCTCTTAGGGGAAAGCTGCACAGCACCAGCCAAGGGGCACCAAATGCACCAAACAGGGCTGGGCCACCACCCCACTTCCTCACACTTGCTGAGCCGAACACCCCAGCAGCACCAGTGGGTGCTCCTGCAGGTGGGCAATGGGGGGGCTCAAACCAAGGCTGGTCTCATCTCCAGTCACCTCCCTGCAAAGGAGCAGCCCAGCACCAGTGGCCCTGGATCCAACTTGCCGCTGGCCAGGCTTGCCACCTCCCTGGCAGTGTTGGGGTTGCGTCTTCTGCACCCTTGGGGCCAGCGGCTGAAAATAGCTCTGCTGAGGTGGGGGTGTTGGTGGGGTGGCAGCCAGGGCCCCTGCTCACCCAGCAGGCTGCGGGTGCTGCTCTGAGGGGACTCAGGACGCCAGGACACCAGCTTGCTGTGGGCAAGGACAGAGCTGGGGACATTTCTTGCCCTAAAGAAAGGCAGAGAGGAGAGACAACAAGCAGGGGCTGGAGGGTGGTGTGCTTTGGACATTTTCTTACCCGTATTGAAGGGAATGGAGGGTAGCATGAGGGTGGCGCTGGTCCAGGGAGGCGTTAAAGGGATGACACTATTTGGGGGAGATGCTCAAGGATGATAGTGGCCAGGGGAGGTGTTCAGGGATGATGCTATCCAGGGGAGATGCTCAGCCAAAGCCTGGTCTCTCCCTGTGGCACACCTAGGGGTGACAAATCCCCATGCTTGGTGTCACCCCAGGGTTGCCTCTCTCTTCCAGACGAGTGGGACCAGTTCCCCTCTCACAGAGCTGCCCCAGGAGCACGGAAGCAAGTGATGACCATCATGAAACCGGGCCCTGAAGATGGTAAGGGGGGTGCTGAGGAGGGGCTCCAGTCCCAGGGCAGTGCTGCCTGTCCTGCCTAGGGGCCACCCAGCTGTGGTTGTGGCCACTGGCCCCACTCGCTCTGTGCCTGCTTTCTTGGTCCCCTCTTGCGCTGCAGCCCCACAAGGCAGCAATTGCATGTCAAGGGCTGGAGAGGGTCTATGCACTGGGGCAGGAGACACCAGGTGAACCTCTGGGGCTGAGAGAACTCTCCAACAATTGCCCCCACCAAGGAAACGCAGCTCTGGGTGCATGGCTAAACCGTAACTGGGACCCTGGCGAGGGGTCAGGCTGTCCTTGCCCTGGGCACTGGGGTGCCCAGCACTGCAGTGGCCTCAGCTGTGGCTCTGCTCTCCCCCAGACTCCTCAGTGCCCCAGCTGGACCTGGGCAAGAAGATGAGCACCCCGCAGGACTTGATGATAGAGGAGCTCTCCCTGGGGAACAACCGCGCCTCCCAGCTCTTCCATCAGCGCCAGAAGCGGATGCAGCGCTTTGTCTATGAGTATCCCAGCAGCTACAGGAAGG
The DNA here is from genome assembly GCA_013400555.1 of Jacana jacana. NCBI lineage: Eukaryota > Metazoa > Chordata > Aves > Charadriiformes > Jacanidae > Jacana > Jacana jacana. The sequence continues at coordinate 264,283 of VZTM01034092.1, read as the reverse complement.
TGGGTCTGTGGCTCGTCCCCCGGCTCCGAGGGTGACAGCCCTTCCCTGGCTCTTGCAGGGGAGCGATTCCTGGTGGGAATGGGGGTCTCTCAGCAGGGCAGCCACACTCAGCTGCCCGCTAAGCCAAGATGAAGGATGGTTTGGTGGGCTGGGCATGGAGATGGGCAAACATCAAAGAGCAAGGGTGACAGTCCCTCTCTGTGCCCACTAACTCCTCCTCTCCTCCTGCAGCTCCCGGGGCAGGGTGGCTCACACCACACTGAGAAAGGTGACCTGGAGGGGACGGCAAACGAGTGGAGGGTGAGTAGGCGGAAGAAGCTCTGAGGTGCTTTCAACAGCCTCCTGAGTCCCAACGGGGACAGGGGGAGGTTCCCTCCACTCACTGACTGTCCCCTCTGCAGGCAGGGGAGGATGCTGGGGGCCAGGAGAGTTATCACTCTGAGCTCCACGTGGCAGCATCGCCCCAGGGCGGCCCCCCCCAAGTGCCCAAGAAGACAGAGAAAGTCTTGCAGATGAGCAAAATCCTCAACCCCGACGCTCTGGCCCCAGGTAAATGCCACCCACACCCCAAAGCCAACACCGGCAACGTGGAGCTCTTTGAGCTGCTGCCTCCAGAGGGGTCCTCCCCAAAACCCTCCCCCAGAGTTTTTAAACTTATAAATATATATTTATCTTACATAAATATGTATTCCTGCCTCAAGCAGCAGGTCCTCTGGGGCTGTTCCCAGCCTCCCCTCCCCTACTCGGGATGTTGCCCCAGCCCAGACCTGGCCACAGAAGCCCATGCCATTTCTTCTTCACCCAGGATACTCAGGACCCCTCAAAGAAGTCCCTCCAGAGAAGTTCAATGTCACTGCCATTCCCAAGGGCTACCGCTCCCCATGGGAGGCGCTCCTCGGTGACAAGGACAACACTGTGCTTGGCAAGAACGAGTTGCCCGTGAGACCCTCCCCATGGGACTTCAGGAGTTTCAACAGGTAACGCTGGCCAAGGAGCAGGTACTACCAGCCTGTCCATCCCTTGGCCAAATCTTTTAGCCGAAAGAAGGCTGCCTTCCTGCCAGGGAAACACAATGGTGACCTCTTTATACAGCACAGATTGCTCCTTTGCTGATTAGGAGCTCACCTGTGGCTCCTCTGCAAAGGTCCCTGTGCCCAGCAGCTCCCCAGGTCTCCTCTCAGCTCCACCACTGGCCTACACAGCCTTAAGCAGCTTGATCACACTGGGTAACCTCAGGCATGAAATCAGGGGGGACTAATTCTCATGCACACAGTCCTTGAGAGGGGATCACTGCTGTTCCCCAGCCAGGCTCAGCTCTGGGCTGGGTGGTGGAATGGCACAAACAGTGCCAAATCTCTCTTAATTTCCTTAAGGTATCCCAGCAGCTGCTGGAAGCAGTGGGGGTGTAAGGTTAATCTTCAACAAAGTGCTAAGAGGTCACCAGATTCCTTCCAAACACCTGCTTGAGATCAAAGCTTTCAGTGTGGGGAGTTTCTGGTGGCTCAGCCTGGCAAGCTCCATGCCCTGTGGGTGCTGCCAACAGAGCATGGCTCATTTTTGGAAAGGTCCTTGGTGGGGATCCAAGAGATGGAGATCCGGTGGTAACAAAGCACCAGGAACCCAAGGCAGAATAATGAGAACTGAACTTTAAAGCTGGACATCATCCCAGGGAATCTGCAAACTGGGGTCCTGGTTCTCCTCACCGAAAGCCTCTTTCATAAGGATGGAAGTACATTAGCCTTGGTGGCCTGGCCAAAGTCACCTTCCAGTAGGTAAGCTCCCACTGGAGGTCCCTGCTGGGACACAGCACTGCTCCCTGTCACACCATCTACCATGGTGCTGGGCCTCTGCAGATGGCAGTTTCCCTCAGCCCACACCAGGGTTGGATTTGAGTCACAGGGGACACGAGTGCTGGGCTTTGAATGCTTGGCAGAAGGGGCTGGGGAGGTGGGGGCTACAACCCCTCTGCACGGGAACTGCATCCCGAAGGGTAGAGATCAGCCCAACCAACGACAGAGCTGAGATGCTGCTGCCACCATTCCCTTTGCTCCTCTCCCTCATCCCTGGGGCTTTGCCACGGTGCCTGGCAAGGTGTCCCCTTGTGTCGCCCCTCCTACACCAGTGAAAGCACTGGTTTGCACTGGAGTGGGGCTGAGGGAGAGAGGGAAGAAGCAACAGGGTTAACAGCACTGACAAGAACCTACAGGCAGCCTTGGGGGAAGCAAAGGGGCTGCATTAGTGATTCCCTCAGGGTCTCCTTCCCAGACACTGAGCCACCTCCAGCTTTTCTGGAGCAGTAACATCTGAGGAGGTGCTGTAGGGGGAGAACGAGGAGCTGCTGCAGACACTTGGCTCTTTTCTTTCAACATTTAGCCATGTTCCTGCCTCGGCATTTATTTATGGCCAGGGACTGAAGCAAGGGCATGTTTCTGAATAATGCTTTACCCTGTACCATTTCCCCCCCCTCTCAGATGTTGCCTTTCTATTTAAAGGCTTGGACTGTTATTTAATACAGATAGATGCTAATTTAGCACCAAGCCTCTCGCCACCTCCTCTAATTCTTCACTGAGGCACGAAGACTCAGAGAGCCAACCTGCTTTTAACCGGGCTTTCCATGATCCTCCAAGCTGCCGGCTTTTAAATCACTTCTCGGTTCATCAAATACCAAAGGGCGGGAAAACAAGCTTTTTTGGAGCCAACGGGCCTGTGAGAAGCCAGTGGTCTTGCCTTAAGCTAGGTGAAGCCCAGCACGGCCCACAGGGGTCACAGGGCAAGTTCACCATCTCCATAGCAACTGCTTTAAAGCAGATTGATTTATTCCCAACTTTAAAAGTTCAGGCTGTGAAGCAAAGACCTTCAGCCACCTTGGAAGGCAAGCTGCCTGAAGAGAGAGTGAAAACCGGGCTTTGAAAAGGACTGCCTTTTCCCAGAAGGGAGAAAGTTTCTGGAACAAACCTCTCTCATTTACCTTTTCCCTCTTTATTTCTCCTCTCTTGCAAAACAGCACTGTTGGAGCAGCTCTCCCAAAGCAAACACTCCCAGCTCTGCCTCATTGATAGCTCAGCCTCCACGTGCTGCTCCAAAACCACACATTCTTGGCTCTTGGGGGGCTGGCCCTCTCTTCCCCAGTCCCTTTCCACATTTCTCCAGAAAGGGATGACAGCTCTTGCCCCCGCACTGCTCCTCCCATTAGTCATAGTTCAAGAGAAGCTGTCCCAAAAGGCAGAGTGGAGCCAGGGCCAGGAGAAAGACATTTGCCTGCACACGTGCTAGAGCAATCAGGGGGCAGCACAGCACTATCAGCCTCGGCCTTCTGCAGACCAGTCACTTTCCAAAGACCAGGGGGTTTGTCACCACCACCAGCTCCCTTAACCTAACCCCCTTCACATGCAAAACATCTCTGCTGTTGGCAGAGACCATCAGAAGAGACTATGATAAAGGTCTCTTTATGATAGGCACCAAACCCTACTCTGTGTAGTTCAGGTTGAGGGTGGCTCTGTACAGAAGCACCTTGCAGAGGCCCTAACGGCACCCCAGGGAGGAAGAGGAGGGTTGTCACTTGCTACAGGCACTGCTAGCCTGATGCTGGGCTCAGTTAGTAAATCCAGACCTGCTTTTTCAAAGAATGATATGGGATTGGAAGGGACCTCTGGGGATTATCTAGTCCAACCCTCCTGCCAGAGTAGGGTCACCCACAGCAGGTTGCATAGGGATGTGGCCAGGTGGGTTTTGAATGTCTCCAGAGATGAAGACTCCACCACCTCTCTGGGCAGCCTCTTCCAGGGCTCTGCCACCCTCAAAGTAAGGAAGTTCCTCTTTTTGTTTAGACAGAACTTCCCATGTTCAAGTTTGTGCCCTTTACCTCTTGTCCTGTCACTGGGCACCACTGAAAAAGACCAGCCTTTTGACACACACCCTTTAAGTACTTACAAGCGTTGATAAGATCCCCCCTTAGCCTTCTCTCTCTTCTCCAGACTAAAAAGACCCAAGTCCCTCAAGATGTTCTAGTCCCCTAACGTCTTCATAACCCTTCACAATATGTCCAACCTCTCCTTCTGCTGTGCTAACTCTACTTCTTCTCCTGTCACAGAACTCCTGCCCCGTTTGACAAGACACTGGTCAGTGACCTGTTCTCAGTGCCTGCCACCGAGCTGGACAGCCTGAGCGCTCTGGAGGTGATCTCCTGCAGACCCAACTTCAACAGAACTCCCCAAGGCTGGGTGCGGATTCTACCAGAGAGCGATGAGCTGTAGACCCCGCCGCCCCCTTCCCCAGCGCCGCGGATGCTTCTCTCGCTAGACTCCAACGTACTTCGCAGGGTAGGGGAGAGCCTTCTCTGTGAGAGCTAAGCTGGTGGTCTCGGGTTGTTGTCCTCTCCAACAGGACTGGAACAAGCTCTGGGACCATTTTGAATTCCCCTCGTGCCAGCCGTTGTCACAAGGGTGTTTAGCGTGAAGGTAACCAGCCAAGTCCTCCTTGTTGATCCAAGCAGGTCACCAGAAGCTCCTGTACGAAACATCCTGTACAGCCTGTCCTCTCCCCTGGCTTGTGGAGAACGGCAGGACACACCAAATTGTCTCGCTGCCTCTTCACCGGCACACAAGACCTGTTCTGACAGCTGGTGCCCTTGCAGAGAAATTCCATCCTTCAGGACACCTCTATGTCCATCCTTCCAGTCAGGACGGCGAGAGGAGGCAATAACTGAAGAGCAGCAGCACAACCCGTTACTGGAGGCACTGGCACGTTAAAAGCACTCACCCTGGGCTTGGCTGGACAAGAGAAAGAAGCGAGGAGCTGGGAATCTGCCCATTTATCAAGACAGCACAACGGGATACATGGGAGAGGAACACCGGGCATTGGAACCTTGTGCCCCCTTTTCCACAAGCTACCAGCTGGCACTCGGCAGCTGCTATTTTCCCCTTCCTACTGCTACTTGCACGCCTTGCTTAAACACCCCAGCCCTTTGATTGACTGGAGACAGGTTTGCTTCCTGCAGCTGCTCAATAAGGATCAGGCCCTGCCCAGACCCTCTGTGCCGGTCTGAGGATACTGCTGGGGGTATTCTGGCAGCTTTGGCATCAACAGGAAGGAAAAACAGCACAAGTGAGACTCCAGAGCGAGTGTCGGCTTCTCCCTGGACGCAAAAATCAGCAGCGAGGATTCGACCTACGCCGAGGTTTTCAGCAGGGAGAGACAGCGGGACAGGCAGCTAACAGCAGCCTAGAGGACAGTGGGAACATCTGGAGCACCCCTCCAATAACCACCTCTAACGTGACACGAGCTTTCTACAATCGCTTTTGTCAGGTTCCTAACACTACCCTTATTTAATCTGGCGAAAGGCGAGCGTCAGGGGAACAGCTTCTCTTTCCCACCGCCGTGGCTGAATCAGGCAAGTAGATTTTGTGGTAAAAAAGCAGCCAACGGCGGCCTCGTTTGTGAAGCGTGTTCGTAACGCTGCCAGAGCGCTGCAGAGGAAACCCCACACAGGGATCCTGCAGCAGCAACACCCCACTCAGGCAGGAAACTTCCACTGCTCTGCTCTTCCCCCGGAGGCAGAAAGGAACAAGCAAATGGAAAGAGAAAAGGTCTGTTCCTTAAACGTTATCGGTCTCTGATCCTGTTCCAACCCCATCTCTCCTCTCTGTCCATCAGCTGAAGAACCCACCTGCCCCAGGGAACCTGGCTGGAAGCAATAAATACACTGCGGTAACATAAAGCCTGTTTGCATTCCAGATCTGTCTGCCCAGCGCTCAGGGCCCCGGCTGCAGAGACTCCTCCAACACCCCCTGGGGTGGCTCAGACCCAACAAACTCACCACCTGTGACCCAACCCTTGCAGGACGGCACACAGAACTGAAAGCGGGCCCTGCTGTCACTGCCAGCTCCGCATCTTGGCTTTGGCAGCAGCCGCATCAAAATCAACGTCCTCAGATGCTCTGCTCCAGGAAGCAGGGTCTAAGCAAAGCGTTGAAACATCAAGTATTTTAATCATGCTCCAAATATGCCCTAAATATACCCCAGAAAAGCTTGCAGCCGTACTGTGTGTGTGTGTGTGTGTCCCTGGCAGCTGTTACCAACACAAGCCCAGCCTTGAAGGGCACCGAGGGGCTGTCACCAGGCTAAAACGGGCCCGTGCTATCCTGTCACCCCACATCACGCCTGCACTACCAGGCAGCTGCTCACAAGAGCTAACTTACCCTGCTCAGGGCAAGCAGCATTAGAGAGGAAGCATCAAAAAAAGCTTTGTTTTGTTTTTTAAGTAAGACATCAGGAAAAAGGAGGAAAATTCTGTAGCAGTAGCAAGGCAAAGCCATGGGTTTGGCAGGACTGATGAGCTTGGTTTTCAGCTTGGTTTAATATCTCATTAGAATAGTAAGTCACGAGCTGACAAAGAGAAAATTGATTACATTTAAACCATAGAATCACAGAATAGTTTGGGTTGGAAGGGACCTTGAAGATCATTCAGTTCCAACTCCCTGCCACGGGCAGGGACACCTTCCACCAGACCAGGCTGCTCAAAACCCCGCCCAACCCCACGCCTTGAGCACCTCCAGGGATGGGGCAGCCACAGCTTCTCTGGGCAACCTGGGCCAGTGTCTCACCACCCTCAGAACAGTCCACAGTGTTCAGACTGAAGATATCAAAGGGGCTTGAAAAGGGTTTGGTTTTGTTTTTCCAGAAGTTTATTTTAAAAGTGTGCAAACGGGATACACGGCGAGCACTGTAATTCTGGTACACCTGATCCAGAGACCCCTGACAGCCCTTCTGTCCCCCCCCCACCGTCCCCTCCCCGCTCCCAAAACCCCTCAACACTACATGAAAGATCTGGAGTGTATCAACGACCAGATCAGCTAGCGGAGACACGGAGCTCAGCCTGCCCCATGCCTGCAAGCAGGGAAATAAGGCTTCTCTAGCTCACCCACAGCTCAACATATGGCGCTACCATGGTAACTAGAAAAATCACTTTTAATTAAATGATGAGGGTGGCAGGACGTGTTAGGGACTGCTGTGCTTCCCCGCGTGGGCACCCATCCTCTGGGGATCCTGAGATGGGTAGTGAATGGGGCCTGGGGCTCTCATGAAGGGAGGCGGGGGCCCCATGGCGTGGAACATGTGTGGTCCAAAACCTGCAGGAACAAAGTTGGCAGCTTCAGGCAAAGCAACAGAACAGGCAACGCAGACACACTGCTGCTTGGAACTACCGATGGGAAACAGCTGGCTCACAGCTGTTCTTCAGAAAGGCGACCATCTCCCATGACTCCTCAAATCCCCCAACCCCTTTCCCCTCTTTCCAGCAGGAGCACAGGCAAATCCTTACCCAGCACACATCCTCATTCACAGCTAAAAGCTAGTGAGGGGACTGACTGGGCAGGTGTCTGTAATGCCAGTCTCAGTGCTTTCTACTCAAATGTGGAGCAAAGCAAACATATTGACAAAAGCCTGACATGCCATAAAAAACAAGGGTCTCTGAATAGATATATACCCAGAGCCAAACACGGGCTGGCACCCAACCAGCTGCAGAATTACCCTTTGAAGTGCAGGTTAAGGCGGCATTTACACAGCCAGCACAAGCACTGAGCAGGTCTCAGTCCCAGGGATCTCTGACATGCCTGAGAATTTGCAAGTGTATAAATACGTACCAAAACAGGCAGCTCAGCTTAATTAAACCGTGCTGACAGCTCGTTTCAGGTCATCGGTTTACAGTGTATGATGGGGGATGAGGAAAATCAACACAGGGCACACACCAGTGCTACACAGCAAGAGAACAAGGAGGACCAGATCCTCTAGCACCAAGTTTAGACACTCCCCTTGAAGGGGAAACACAAGTACCTGGAGGTGGCGGCGGAGCGATGCCAGGAGGAGGTGGCAAGGCAATGTTCACCACGGCTGGAGGGCCACTTGGAGGTAGGTTGAAGTAATTGGCAGAAGCCTCCTCTTCTGCAGCTGGAGGAGGGGGGAGAGCTGCAGGAAAAGTACATGGTGGTTATGGAACATCTCTCCATCACAACACAGGGAGGTATCTGCCTTCAGAGGCACAGTCAGTTGGTCCACGAGGGCAAACTGCTGCTACCCATCGCACCTATGAACCAGGACGCTGACACTCCAGAACAGCCATTTTTAATTCATCCCAAACCAGCTTTGCTTTTGCCATCACACGACACTCAGTGCATTAGGAAAACATTAACCAAGCCTTGAAAAGCATGGTTAAGTAACTCAGATCTAAGACCTCAGATCTAAGTAACTTTAACTCAGCATTAACTTTTCACTCATCACATAAAGAACTCCCATTTCATCAAGAGTTTGCTTCTAGACAAACCTTGCCCCCCCCTGCCTAGTGGGATCCATTGCAAACCTGCTCTAACTGCCCTCCCTGGGACCACCAGTGCCTCTACTGGCCAGTGGCTCTACTGGCCTCTACTGCTGTTCGTGCTCTCAATGGCTTAACACCAGCCTCTCTCGTGGAAGCAGGTCAGCATTAAGTTGTTTCACAGATGAAAACAAGTCCCTTACCTCCAGGAAGTCCTGGAACTGGCTCCAGCTTTATCCCGGATTCTGTAGTACCTTCCTTATCCTTTTCTTTTCCTCTTGCTGCCTGGGACCTAAAAATGAGACAAACATTTTAGGATTAGGATGAGGAAAGGCAGGATAAGCAGATATTCACATCACAATAGTTTCATATTATCTAATCTAGATCACAGAATCTCAGGGATTGGAAGGGACCTTGAAAGATCATCTAGTCCAACCCCCTGCTGGAGCAGGAACACCCAGAGCAGATCACTCAGGAACGCGTCCAGGAGAGTTTTGAATGTCTCCAGAGAAGACTCCACACCCTCCCTGGGCAGCCCCTGCCAGTGTTCAGTCACTCTCACTGTGAAGAAATTTTTCCTTATATTTAACTGGAATCTCCTCTGTTCCAGCTTGCACCCATTACCCCTTGTCCTATCACTGGATGTCACTGAGAAGAGCCTGGCTCCATCCTCCTGACACTCACCCTTTACATATTGATAAAAATTAGTAAGGTCACCCCTCAGTCTCCTCTTCAGGCCACAAATGAAAAATGTGCAGAGTATCAGAGATATTGTGTACAGATATATCAGAGATATATGGTACAAAGTGCAAAAACAGTGTTTCCAATAGCTGAATCATAAGCAAAACTAGAGAAACTCACCTATAACCCTCAGCCAGGAAACCCCTTATACAATTGTGCAACCACCAACCCAGATCCCACCGCTGAAAGAAAGCCAAGCCATAACAGGACCCCAAACATTTACCAACTCAGTACCTACAGCCTATCTTAATACACAGTCCTGCTCACCAAGGCTGCAGAAACTGAATTAAACACCTCCTGGCAGCATCCTCAAGGCTTTCTCACCCCACACTCACCTTCCCCACTTGACATTGAGCCTGCGACCATTGACAATGAGCTTGTTGAAGGATTTCTCAGCAGCCACTTCCGCAGCTTGTCGGGTGGCAAACTGGATGAAAGCACACTGTTGCCTCTGCACTACAGTTATTGTCCGAATCTCCCCAAACTGGTAGAAGTGATTTCTGTGAGGGGAAAAAAACCACAAAGGTTACAAAACCTGAATCCTAGCCACAGGGTACATAGCACAGTAGGATCTCATCATGTGCTGGAACAGATATGCTCATATCCTTTCGTCTCTCTGTCACCAGTTCAGACTAACCATTAGAAATCAACCCTCTTGTCCTGCTGTGCAATTATGGAGCAATAAAAACTCTGCAGCAGCTTTTCTCAGCAGCTAGAGAGGGGCTACGGGGGACTTTCTTGTAAAAAGCATAACACAGGCTCCCCAACAGCTCAGAAGGATGACTCATTTTTACAGAGAGAAATTTTCATCAAAGCATTTGCAATTCGCCTGTTTATTTGTTCCCTGACAAGCTGGCACTCCTCTGCACTTGCCCACCAACCAGTTCCCCGTTAGCAAAAAATAAAAGCCAGATTTGGTTTTTTTTTTTCCCTCACAAGAGAGAATTTTGCACTTCAAGATGAAAAGTAATCAAAGCACCAAATAAAAAGGCAAAGACAATACAAATTCACCAACACACCTGAGATCTGATTCAGTGATAGTATCTCCAAGCCCACCGACATACAGTGTAGTAATGGTCTTATCGTCGGGGGGGTCTAGGCGAGGCATGGTCGATGCTCTCTTCAGAAGCTTATCAGCCACAGGATCGTTAATTCCATAGTAACGATCTTTGATGTTCTGATCAGCCAGAGGATCATCTGGATCTGTAGGTTTCTCATGCCTAAGGTTCAGCAAACAAAGCATTTCATCACACCAGTCACAGCTGCATCAAGTCACAATGACTACAGCCGCTGCCTTCCCTTCTAAAGGCCTCTGGTCACTTATATGCTTCACCCTGTTCACATAAACATGCCAAAAATAGCCCAGAGAAGTTAAATAGCAGCCAGGACTGCCTCAAGTTCTGAATGAATGGCACTTCTGCCAGCTCAGCCTGCAGCACTACAAACCCCAAGAGCTGGATTTCAAACAGCCTCTTGTTCAAATACAAAGATGTCTGATGGAGGGGCCTGGCGCCACAGAAGGGGAAAAATGAGCTACGCAAGAGAAGAGCTGCAGTCGCTGCTTCAGCAAAACACCACACACTTCAGCTAATTCCTCACGAGCAAACGGGCCACAAGAAAGACTCATTCACTGTCACTGCATGACAACTGACTGTGCTGGCCCCAGTTACAGCGTTGTGCCTCCCGTCCCTGTGCTCCCAACGCCAAGGGAGCTGCTTCTGACCCCAGCGAGCAGAGGGAACTGTCTAAGCTGTGTCTGTACCTGTAGGGACACTCCTCTCCTCTCTTGCATTCTCCTTTCACCCAGAAGGAGCAGATGTGAGGACGGTTACGTTTATAATAAGGAGTGGTCCGAGCCAGCTTCAGCAGCATGTCACTGGTAGAAGTAGCTTTTCCTAGTGCTCCAACTGGTCTGGTGCCATCAGAATTGGATATCTGAACAGCAGTTAAAAGGAAAACGGTGAGGTTTTTGTCATCATCGAAAACAAACACAGAGATTCAGAGGAAGCAAAGGGTTTTAAGATGAACCAAGTCTTTCCTTTTCATAAAAGTGAATTTGGCCCCTTTCCTCCCCTACCCACACCCACATCCATGTCACTAGGCTCTCTCACCTCTCGTTCCATGTTCTGGGTGTAGTACTCTTTATTGACATCAGACTTTGGCATTTCATCCTTAAGGGAGAGTCCCGCATCCCGGACTTGAATAGGCAAACCTAGCACGGAACAAACAGGAAAGGAAAACCTAACAAGCCTGTATGAAGCACAAATTGAAAGAGCAGAAACAGTTACTGCAACCTGCATTAGAGAGAACTCATCTGCTGCTCAGGTGCACCCCGCTGCCCCTGAACCCCAGGAGAGAAGTGATCATCGAGACCTGTTCCTCTGTCCAGAGACAATCGCACCCCAACTGCACGCACGCCTCTAAAGACACGTCACCAGCTCCTATCAGTCAACCAGCTGCTTCTCTTGGCTTGCAGCATTTGGTACGCACCGTATTCCAGGTCAAGCAGGCAGGTCTGACAGACGTTCTTCAGCTTGCTGCACGTCTGACACACTTCTGTTTTCTTAAAGCGCATGCGAACACCGGGGCACCAGCGAAACACTGTGAAAGGCCTGGCACAAATCTGAGAGACACAAAGTCCACACCTGAATCACTGGCACACACCAGTGAAGTTACCATCCTGGTTCTGGCACAGAAACTGAAAATCCAAACACTTCCAATCTCTTTAAATTCTAAATACAACTTCCTCATCTTAGTGCTAATGTTCAGACTTCAAGAAATATTTGTTTCTACTTGATGCCTTACTTCAACAAGACAAATTTTTAGGAAGGTTTTTTTTCTTGGTTTTTATTTTATTTATTACAATAACCTGAATGCTGAGAGCACAACTACTCAAAGGAAAAAGAAATTCTCCTCCATTCCAGCAGATGTCAGTACAGAGCCGTTAGAGATGAACTACCAATTACTTCTAAATCAGTCACCAGCGGAGCAGCAAGCCCAGAGAGACGTTATGAGACTTTTGGCCCATAAAATGTTTACTGGTCTCTATCTTACCCACTGGAATCACAGAATCTCAGGGATTGGAAGGGACCTGGAAAGATCATCTAGTCCAATCCCCCTGCTGGAGCAGGAACACCCAGAGCAGGTCACACAGGAACAGATCCAGGCGAGTTTTGAATGTCTCCAGAGAAGGAGACTCCACACCCTCCCTGGGCAGCCCCTGCCAGTGCTCAGTCACCCTCACTGTGAAGAAATTTTTCCTCATATTTAAGTGGAATCTCCTCTGTTCCAGCTTGCACCCATTACCCCATGTCCTATCACTGGATGTCACTGAGAAGAGCCTGGTTCCATCCTCCTGATGTATCTGCTTCTGCTGCATGTATGGTTTGAGGAAGGGAAGCAAGATTTCGGCACATACCTCCTCCCTACCTCAGATGACAATTGATAAACAGAGCAAAAAACCCCTTGAATTTCTCCCAGTTGAGGTAACACGAAATATTTCTTGCTCGCTTAGAAATAACTGTGGCTTGTTTCTTAGGCAGCTAACAGAAATCACCACCTAGCCACGAATAAAATAATCACAGCGAAACTCAAGCTGCAGTCATTTATGCACCACTTAAAAGTATCATTTAAAACACTAAAATACCTTCAAATAGGGTACAATGGCAATAAAATCTAATTCTGATAAAGATGAGCAAATCCTAAGTCTGTCTCCAATAATTGCACTACTCCAAGACTGCGTTTGTCTAACAAAGCACACAGCAGTGACCTAAAAACATACAGTTACATAAACATTTTAGTTGTTAACCCAAATAAGTCATTTTCTGAAGCTGACAGGATGGTTTTTAACACTGAAATTTAATATTCCCTTCAAAAGAAAAAAAACTTACCTTGCATTCTTTTCCATATTTTTCTTTGGTCTGAAATATGATCAAAAACAACACAACAGAATCATTAGTTCAATGTAAAACATGAACGCCATAATTGGTGTTATAGCACAGTGGCTTTTTCCCTAATGATGCTACAATCAGAGTCCACCACCCCTATGTTTTTTGAGGGGTCTATATGAGAAGAAAAAATCCTGCAAACCCCTCAAACCCATTTTTGTTTTTGAAACCTTCATTGAAACACAGTATTATAAACTCTACTGCAGGTACTGGTGAAAGGCAAGAATGAAAAGGAATATTAATAGCTATTTTTGAGCAACGATGGTGTTACATGAGAATAGGCAGGTTTTGAGTAACACTTATTCTGGCAGTAGGGTTATGTTCCACAAAAATATCATCATTTCTCTCAACAAACTTGGTGGACTGGGAATGTGAAGGGAAGATAATGTACATGCAGGTCATTCCCAACTGGACTGAGCACAGAGAAGAGCAATACAAGGGGACGGACTCGTACTGCACAGAGGGAAGCAGGGTAAACAAGCAAGGATTTAAACTACCATCAGACAGACTTCATAAGACAGTTTTTACTTATTTTTATCAGTGCATATTCCACACAATTTAGAAATTGTGCTAAACTACTTAATATTTCAGCAGCTTGCTGTTCTCCATCTCCCACAATTCACTGGTACCAAAGCTCTCTTTTCTAGTACCTCCTGCACTCTAGACATACCATCTCATTCTCCTTTTTGACTGATTTGTTCTTAAATTACATCCCTAATACTATGACATCACATACCAGCAATGGCTGGAACCAAATCCTGTTGTGCAGAACCAACCAATTAGGGGTGCACGTGCACCTCAGCATCAGAATATTTTAGTTGCTGGAACTCAGCAGTCTTAGGGCCAGCACAGAGGAAAGGACTGTACGGTCATACAGGCACATACCATTCGAATATAGGGGTTTTCTCCAAGACATGTCTGGCACAGAATAGGGAAATCCTGAATTAGGCAAGAAGAGAGAAAAATCAGGAATTTGCATCAAATTCTATCATCAGAACAGTTTTCAAAAGCATAGTCTGTGATAACACAACTGAGTTAAGACTAATCAGATGGAAAGATGCAAAAAGAGTCACTCGAGAGTCTCTGGGATTGCTATGAGCTACACAAGGCCCACATTGTGAAAAAAAACCACGACCTGCTCACTGTTCCAGGTTGAATTAAAGCTTAAAACAAACGAACAAGAAGCATGTTCTTGAGATCTCCGCTATTCAGTGACCTGACGGCGACAGATGACACACACACACACATCTCCCCTCAACATCTATTGTTTGCACTGTGCCCACCCAGCAAAGGCCTCAGCTCCACAGACCGCGGCCCAGGGATCACGGCGGCCCCGCTCACACCGTCAGACACCTCCCCAGCTACCGGACACACCGAATTCGCCACAGGGGAGGGTGTCCTCAGCAGCCCGCCCCCTTTTCCAGCCTGCACTGGCCGTAGGGATGGCTCGGGTAAGGGCGGCAGCGCCTTCCCGGACGGGGGGGACCGCGGG
>VZTM01034092.1:234794-249561 GCA_013400555.1 Jacana jacana | reverse complement strand
GGGACACCTCTGTCACGGCCTACAGCACCTACGGGGGGCGGGGGGGGACGACACGCAGACACTCACCGAGACAATTAACCCGCTAACAACATCATTAATCAACGCACCTTTTCGTTTTCAGTGAGGAACCCAGCGGCCCTGAAGGCTCACATCAGCCTGGCGAGTGGCTAAGCCGTTTTGGCTACTGGCAAGGGGAAGTTGGTGGCCAGAGGGTGAGCGCTGTGGTGGCCAAAGGGGAGGAGAGGGGGTGACAGCAGGCGCTGGCACCGGCCACCAACTGCCAACCACGGCTCCTACACCCATCCGTGTCCCTGCAGGACAAGTGGCCACCGAGTGGCCTGCGCGGGGTGGCACCGGCTGTGGGTTCCGTGACCCACCCCAGGGCTGGCTCCCGGCGCCGCCACGGGGAGTCGGGGATCCCAGCAGGTGACCGGCCCTGGGGAGACGGGGATCCCAGCAGGTGACCGGCCCTTTCCCAGCAGGGCCAAGCCACCCCCCAGGAGTGTCGCTGAGGGGAAGGCTCTGCGGGAAGAGCCACTGATCCCCCACCCTGTGCCATTATCCTGGCTACACTGCTCTTAATTCGACTGCAGCCTAATTACAGCCCAGACAGACCACCTCATGGTGGGGTTAACGCAGAGCTGGTTTTCCACCTTTCCCCCAACTGGAAAGAGAACTCAAAACAGCTTCTACTTTTATTTTACCTACGAGACCTAACCCTATCTCTGCAGGTTCCACCCTCCCCATCATCACTACCCCTATTAACACACGCTAATTGACACGAGGACTCTCTCTGGAGCATCCCTGCCTCCCTCCAAGAGCCGCGCCGGGACCCGCATTCCCAGCTCGTGGGGCGCGACCACCTCCCGCCTGCACCGCAGGAGGCTGGGGGTGCCGGGACAACCCACCCCCCCACGCTGCAGCAAGGCAAGGTTTGGAGTTTTAAAAGGCAAAAAAACATCATTTCTGTTGTGAGGGGAAAAAAAACCCCAAGAGATGGATGGCCTCAGCTCAGCGAGTGCCCCAGCGGGAGGGTTGTCCCCCCCCACCCCTGGCCCAAGCGGAGCTGTCCTACAGGGAAGTGGGAACCAGAGAGAGCTCGGTGCTGCCACCGGTCATTTGGCAATCACACAGCAGACACAGCCACCTCCCCAAAGCTCTGTTGGGGGAGGGCACAGCTCTGTGTCAAAAAGAATTCCTTCAGTATGGAGTACATACCCTTGGGTTTGTGGTCACTGACACGGAAGGGGAGAAAATAGAGAAGGTGGGTTCTTTTCTGTCGATAAAGCCAAATTCGGGCAGGGCGCGGTGCCAGCCTGGAGCAAGCGAGCCCTTTCCCCGTGCTGAACAGACGTGCTGGAGGTGAAACTGGCAGCGAGGGGAAGCGGAGCGGTGGTTCCCGGGCACTAAGGACAAGGGGAAGAGAGAACAACCCATCCCAACACCAGGGCACCCTCAGCCGGCTGGTGCCGCAGCCACACAGCACAAAGGAGCTCTGGCAGAAGGTTTTCACCAGGTGCCTCCTCCACCTCGTGCAGTCCATCCTGCGGCCAAAGCCCTCGGGGTGCCAGTGGCGGGAGGCGAGGCGTTACGGGAGCACTGGGCCGAGGCTGAGCTCCACGTGGTGGGTGAGCCAGATGACCTCGGAGGGGTGTTCGCCCTCCTCGCTGGGCCGGATGGGAGCAGCCAGGTTTTTAAACTCGTGCTTCATCTTGAAGCTCACGGTCACTTCGCCCTCTTCTTTCTGCGGGGTGACCTTGATGAAAACTCCTACCTTGTTGGCTTTTCTGAAGGCAATGACGCTGCAAGGCGGAAAACAAAAGAACACTGGGTCAGCCAAGTTCCCAAACAATCGTTCCAAGAGGTTTTTTCCATCACCATGCAACAGGGATGCTCAGTTTATCGCTGAATATAGAATCACAGAATCATTCAGGTTGGAAGAGACCCTTGGGATCATCGAGTCCAACCATCAGCCCTACTCTACAAAGTTCTCTCCTACACCCTATCCCTCAACACCACATCCAATCTACTCTTAAACACAGACACGGAGGGTGACTCCACCACCTCCCTGGGCAGCCCATTCCAGTGTCTGACCACTCTGAAGAATTCTTTCCCAATGTCCAGCCTAACCCTACCCTGCTGCAGCTTGCAGCCATTCCCTCTTGTTCTATCGCTAATTACTCGTGAGAAGAGACCAGCACCAACCTCTCTCCAATGTCCTTTCAAGCAGTTGTAGAGAGGGATGAGGTCTCCCCTCAGCCTCCTCTTCCTCAAACTAAACAATCCCAACTCCCTCAATCGATCCTCATAAGCCTTATTCTCCAGGCCTTTCACCAGTTTCATTGCCCTCCTCTGTACTTGCTCCAGCACCTCGATATCTCTCTTGTGTTGAGGTGCCCAGAACTGGACACAATACTCAAGGTGTGGCCTCACCAGTGCTGAGCACAGGGGGACAATCACCTCCCTACTTCTGCTGGTCACACTGTTTCTTATACAAGCCAGGATGACATTGGCCTTCTTGGCCACCTGGGCACACTGCTGGCTCATGTTCAGCCGCCTGTTGACCAGCACCCCCACATCCTTTTCTGCCAGGCAGCTCCAGCCACACTGCCCCAAGCCTGTAGCCATCCATGGGGTTGTTGTGGCCCAAGTGCAGGACCTGGCACTTGGCCCACCAGAACAGCCACTGTGGTTTCTTACTCTCTGCTGCTCTTTTTGCAGGGGGGCCACAGCCCCTCCTACTCCACAGTCAGAATGTGGGTACCCCCCATTTCTGCTGGCACATCCCTCAAACAGAGCATTCCTGCTTTGGCTGTGGGAGCACTGTACCAGTGGTGAAACAGGGAAGGGCCACAGCACATGGCTTGAGGCCGCAGAACAAACTCGATTCTGAAGGGTGGAGGCAACTCCAACACAGGCCCTGCTGTCCTCACCACTGCCATGAACTCTCTGCCTGCAAAGGGAAGGATCACACAGAGTATTCCTGGAGAGAATTAGTGCCACCACCTGTAACTCAGCTGCTGTGACAACACACCTTGCCTCAAAGGGAACAAAGGTCTCCTGAACAGCCCACAAGCAGAACCATTTGCATTGCTGGTAAGAGCCCACCCCCCCTCAAAAAGAAAAAAGCAATTTCTCCCAAGAAAACCTGAAAAAAATCACAACCAAATCAAACATGCTGAAGACTGTGAGGAAAGGAAGTTACTCAGTTGAAACCCCAAGTATTTAAGGGAGCGGATCCCCACAAACCAGACCACACTCACTCGGGGTCATCCTGGAAGTCCTGAGGCTCTGCCAGCTCATCATACTCTGCCGCAGCGTCTTTGCCAGCCAGAATAAGCTCCTTGGGAGGAACTGCCACCTGCAACAGCACAAAGAGAAGCTGCCTTTCAGCACCCATCACCACCTACATTGCAAGCAGCAGAGGCCTCCGCTTCTCAGAGCTGCTTTACTATGGTTTAACAGAAATGTGATTCATTCTGGGTTTTCCTCTGCTCCAGTACCACACAGTTAACACCACTCCACCAGTGAAATCCTGTATTTCTCCCTGGAGTTCCAGATCTCAACAAAAAGACACAATGTTCCAAACACTTTATGAGCTGAGGTTTATGTTGGTGACAGTTATTAAAGCTCCAAGGAGGAAAACACAATGTGCTCAGCAGGAACCAAAGGACATATGAAAAGTGTGACCTGTGAAAGCATAAATGGGAGAGGGAAGCCTTGGAAAAGGCCTGGTGTTGTGCAGCAGGACAACACAATACCTTGGCAGTGCTGTTGATGTTGTCAGGGTCTCCTTCCTCACACTCCAGCAGTGTGACATGTGTGATGTTCTCCACTGGATTGGTCAGAGTCAGGAGGACTTGGCTCTCCTGTGGGGATTCAGGAATCACAGTTTAAGAAGCAATTACTCTAAAATGCATTGTTACCATTAGCACCTCCATCTTCTGCGGCTGATCAACACCTTCAAAAGTTGCATCACCTACACTCAAGGGATGATTAGCAACCACCCCCAGTCTGTAAGGAAGGTGCCAGTGCCATGCAGCACTCTCTTCATAGAAGAAATCAGCATCTTTGGAATCTAGCCAACATCTCAGCTCCACACCTTTTATTCTCTAGCTATTGGCATGTGCTTGTGGTGCCAAATATCACACCGCACGGTAATCTGCTCATGCAGAGTGACAAGTCCATGCAGTGTTATTCCGACCACTCCCTTAAACCCTGCGCCCTCTCTACATGGAGCCAGCACAGCCCTCGGGGAAACAATCATCACCTCGTGTCACCTTCCAAAAAGGTCCCACATCCACACCTCCCGGCTGTGTCTCACCCTAAGACACTTCAGGAAACAGAGAAGCACTGACCTTCATGTAGCGCAGGTTGGGAATAGACATGATTCGCACTTCAGGGATATAGTTACTACGAAAAGAACAGAGCATATGACCGTGACGGACTGTGCTGCTGTCTGTCACCTCCTCCTGAAGTAGAGGGGTGTTTTCACAGACATCCAGCTAACTTGTTCAATGCCATTAGAGATCAGATTACAGGAAACAGAAAACCAAAGTGCCCTTTTGCTAGATAGGCCTAATCCCACAAACTCCTGCTACCGTGCGGAGCTGGCACAGCATGCAGTATCTTTTTCAAACCGCT
This sequence comes from Jacana jacana, assembly GCA_013400555.1. Lineage (NCBI taxonomy): Eukaryota > Metazoa > Chordata > Aves > Charadriiformes > Jacanidae > Jacana > Jacana jacana. The sequence continues at coordinate 244,917 of VZTM01034092.1, read as the reverse complement.
GTAATCTTCAGCAAACTTTAAGCTTTTTGGAAGATCAGGAAGCAAACCTACTACAGATAAGCTGTACATATTAAAAAGGTGATTGTGCCATCCTGAGGTGACACAATCGTACAAGAGGTCAAATCAGGAGGACAAAAGAAATGAAAGTAGAAGGCAGTAACGAAGCACAGATAGGTGGTTGTTCTCCCCCGGTTACTTACACAGCAACCAGCTGGATCTTGAATTTGATAGATGTTGGATTAAACTCTGGTTTGCTCAGGTTATGTTCACATTTCTAGAGACAGAGATATTTCAGTCAGTGCACAAAGACAGTGTGCGGTCACAAAGCAAAAGAATCAGAGCTGGAAGCCCCATGCCACTACCCACGGCACTAACGGCCCCCGGTGTGCGCAGCCATCGCTGTGTCGAGCTCCTGATACTCTGAGACTGTCAGAGCACTCTGACATTGCTGACATTCAGCAACTTCAGCGCAATCTCAGAAACGTGAGGGTTGGAACCCAGCTCAAAAATACTCAGACGCTCCCTGACTGCAGCGGAAGGTGGCACAAATACCTGCAAGCCCTTCGACTTACACTCCAGAATCCACTAAAAGCCCCAAGTAACTGGCACTCAAGACTGATCTACTCACAGGCTACTCTCTAAACACAGGCTCTGAAATCCCTGACATTACCCACTACTGAGAAAATATGTATGCTGCATTTGCAACATTCTACATCTTAAATACTTAAGAAAAAATATTGCTTAATAGACTTAAAAGAATATTACTCTGACTTTGGGAACCAGATAAACAACCCCGTTTCAGCGAGAAAGCGAGCAGCTTTTGGAAAACCATGTAGCAAGCCAACAGCAGAACTTTGATACTCTTGCCTGTCTTCACTTCCCAGCTCTTCTCTTCTGTGGAATATCCTCTTTCTGCCTTCGCTCCAAGGGCATCTGCAGTATTCAGCACTGCCTCTCACTAATATTTTGTTTGCCAACTTGATTTTTGACTTGAGTAACAGCAGGATTTTTTTAGTTCTGACTGTATGGTCTTCTGTGATTCCTGTTGTGTTCAAATCTTATTACTGTTCCTCTCTGTCAGCCTTCCATGATTCCTCGGCTACACAGAGCACACAGACCCACACAAACCCACCTTTGTATCTTTCTGCACCTCAGACTATCTTGTCCCCCTTTCACAACCTTCATCATATCAGAAATGCAACAGCCTCCCTCATCTCCTAGAGCCGTAACCAGTAATTCGGGCGAGCACTTTCAACAACCAGAAGAGTTTGAGCAGTTTCTTTTAAAAAGAAACACACAGCCCCATTTCCCACGATCAACCAAAGTTCTGTGGGCCTTGGAAAAGCACTTTTTTCCTTTATTCAATTACCCACCCGACAGCGCAGCGAGCGTTTGATCAGGAGATGCTTGTGACGTGGGTAGAGCTGGGAAGCACAGATGGGCTGGAAGTCAGGCTGCAGCAGACGCTGACGCAGAGTCGTCACTGGGTGCACAGCAGAGAGCAAGAGCAAATTAACGCCTCACCCCAGGGCCTGATTCCATACGTGCACTGGCCTAAGAAGAAGTACGCCAGGCACTGTGTGGGGGCATGCTACAGTCTCTATGAAACTTAAATGTCACCCACACCCAGGAAGTCAGAAGAAAGTATCACTGTTTCTAGCAGTGCACGAATGCAAAATGAGAGTTGCATAAAGGGCTGCCCTGACTGGGCATGGTCACACGCGAGCAACATCAGCGCCAGCCCAGGAAAAACAAGGGACCTTGATCTCTATTCAAAGCTCAGCTGGAGTGGAAATGCAATTTTGTAATCAGCTAGAAAACAAATTCTTCCCCCCCAACCCCCTCCCTCACCCCCAAGGGCAATTGAGTTTTCATAGCTTTGTTACCCTCACAGTTGGGTGCTGCTTGAGCACAATACCCAGCTGCTCAGCCAGGAGTCTGCATAACTTGGACTCACGCATGGAATTAGTGACTACATAGTTCCCGAGGCAAAGAAGTTGCCAGCAGCCAAACTTCCCATGGGTTTCTCCTCAAAATCAGGTTCCTCACTGTCCCCAGCATCTAACAGGCAGTAAGCCACCTGGCAGCCTTTACCACACTGCAGGGAACCACAAAAGTTGCTTCTTTACCGACATCATACTCTCACAATGCTGGCAGTCTCATGAGAAAAGGAGACAAAGATGATCTCCCCCTTTCCATAAACTTTTCATGAAATAATTAATATTGGTGGACTTTGTAGGACTGCAGGACTACCAAGAACATCTGTCCTACCTGGGAGGACTCAGCAGGAAGTCCACATCGCTTCCTGTACCTGCTGTTTTATCCCATTCACTCCCAAGTTTCACTCACCAATTTATAATATTTGCTGATTAAATAAATCATCAGCCAGCTCAGTAACTGGCAAGTGCACACAAGTTGGTCCGAGCTAATGTCAAAGTAATGCACAATTGTTTCTTAACAGTTGGGGTTTGGTTCCAGCTCCCCTGTAGCTCAGCTACTTCCTTATTTCCTGCTATTATCTGAAAAAGGATGTCAGCTCTTTTCTCCATTCAGAAGTTGACACTTCACATGCAGAGTCAACAAGAAAAATGCAACAACCGTTAAGAGGCCTGACGTACTTGGCTCTGAACTTTCCATGTACAACATCAAGCTGAGGCTGCATTCAAAGCTACCAGTTTAAAAAGTCACAAATTTCCCACCACTTCAATCCCAGCACAAAAATTACTAGAACCTCAGGCTATTAGGAACCCCACTGACGAGTTTCCAGGCACTCCCCCTGTTATAAAATGCAAGGGCGAAAGGTGACAGAGTATTACGGTGTTACCTTCTGTCAGATTGATTGGTCTTGTGTAGTAATCCTCAGGAAGGGGTTCCACTTCTTCCACTGCATCAGCTGGCTCAATCTTGATCTCCTTCTGGTCCTCTCCTTCTTTCAGCCTGAAGCAAAGTAAAGGACAACTCAAAGAATACAGCACATGTGCTCTTGACAGAGAACAACAGCAGTAACTGCATTACAACACAGAAGGCGGTGAGAGCTGAGATTGCAAGGCACGAGTAACTGCACAAAGTGAGCAGTCACTTGCTTCTACCAGGAGAAAGCAAAACATCTGGAGCAGTTGCACAGAGGTGCCTGAGGATTTGACATCTCCCTAACGCTCCAAAGAAGAAAGTTCCTTTGCTAGCTCTCTGCTAATGTTCATCATCTTTCTGCAGTTGCTTTGTTGCTCTCTTGTCTATACCTCCTGTCCTTCCCACCAGGACAGCCTCAACCCTGAGACTCACGAGAGTCCAGCGAGGGCACTGATCGGTGCTCCGGGCCTCTGGCGCTGAAGCCTGGTTCCCAAGCCGTATTTGTCCTACAAGGGAAAAAGGAACCGTCAGCTTCCGGTGTGCTTCCTGCCGGGACAAAAAGTCCTCCTGCAAACTCATCCTTTGAGCTGCATGACAAGCACAGGGAGACAAGCAAAGGAAAGCAAAAAAGGAAACGTATTCAATGCTTCCCAAGATTTTTCCTTCTGCTCAAACTGGTAATAAAGAGAAAACACTTGTCACCACTCTGCACTGGGAGAGACAGCTCTACGTGGCTTCTGCTCTTAAAGCTTTTGCTCTTTCCTTAAATCACCAGCCTGCACTACTGACACATTTTTCCCTTGATCTTCTCTTCAGAGCAATCGTGTGTCAAGTAGCGCAGGATGAGAGCTCAGCTGCCAAAAGAACTGGGTCGCTGTGGGTATGCATCCATCTGAAATGCTCTGCAGAGCTACTAGAAACAGCTAGAAGGTCCAACCTACAACAAGCCTCATCACCTACAGGTCTTTCTTGCCAGGTACCACCAACTGGCAGGATTATCTTAGCTGCTCCTCTGCTTTCCGCAGTGGAACTGTACACAGGGTGCTTGGAGGCAGAACTCTTCCTTCTGGGCAGGATGGAAAATCTGAATTCTGACCAAATGAGAAATCTGAGCATCAGCCTACCCTGCTGATCTTTCACGGAGCAGAAGACTAACGTTAGTGCCATTTGCCTCAGGCAGACAGACAGCTGCGTCTCAACCAAGCTTTGCGAAGAGTTGCTTTCCCAGTGCGTGTTACTTACCCAAAGACACTGCCCTGTTTGTAAGCTAACAAAAACCTTTATTTATAACAGATGTTACCCTCCAACTCTTTAGCCTTCACGTGGGTTTGTCCTAGGCACATCCGAGCCAGAGGCCCTGAGGCAAGGCGAAGAGCAGGATCTGCCCCTGCCCTTCGGTCGGTACCATGAGAGCTTTAACACCAGCAGAAACTGTGAAAAGACTTACCACTACGTGTATAGTGTGTTGCTGTGGAGAGCCCCCAAAATAGCAGCAGGTAGCAACGGAGACAAAAAATGCAGCCATAAGACACAAGCAAGGGCACAGAGCAAGCACAGTTAATTGAGAAGTAGCAAGCATATGCAGTCACCCAGCTAAACAAAGTAAGCATTTACCTGCCAGTTACAATAAACAAACCAAGCCTTAAGGTTAATTTCATCATGCAGAAAAGTGCCAGAGAATCCCAACCCAGCTGCTTCCAAGCTGTGCTAGGCAGCTATCCTGAGAAAGAGCTACCACTGGAATCAGGACTGCAACTGCACTGCATTTCACTGCTGGATACCACATTCTGAGCATGGCAAATACACACCCTTCTGGCATTATCAGAGAGGACAATTAGAAAGAGGGACAATGTAATACATGATAAAACTACTTGTCCCTGAAGAAACCCATGCACCCTAGCACATTTTCTTCACACTGTTCTCAATAAAAAAAGAAAAAGGGGAGGAAAGGAGGAAAAAAAAAAAAGGCTGAGTAGCCCTATTGTGCTACCAACTATCTAATTTCCAAGCTGAGGAAGTTGTGTATCACTTCTCCTGCTCTGAGAACGCTGCACTCCCAGCTCACCGAAAAGGCCAGGGGCATGTAGTTTCGGCGCCGCACCAGCTTCTTCCGGTCCCGCTCAATCTTCTCCTTCTGGGCCAACTGCTGGTAATACTCTACCAGTTTGTTAATCTGGAGGGATGAAAAGAAAGAGACACCCAGTGAGCAGGGAACAAATGCCAGACCGGCTGAAGGATTGGTTTGTGAACACACTGGGGTTTCTACTGGTTTCACTCTGTTCCCAGCACTAGCTGTATTTTGAAGGATATACATTAAAGAGGCCTGTGTGTCTTAACCCACACTGTGGGTGACAAACTGATCCTCCTTTGGGAATGACATCTATGGGAGAGCAGTGTCCCATTCCCCCTTTGCAGTCAGGCAACTGAGACTTTGTTCACACATCTTCCATGACTGAGGAAAGCTACGCCATGTGGTCAAAACCGAGCACTTTGGATTAGTGGAGCAAAGAGCACCTTTTTCCCCAGCTGCAGCTGATCACATTTAGTGTTGAGCCCTCACTGGTGACAGGAAAGGGTAGTAAAGGGGCAGCTCTGTTTTCCAGATCCTAGACACACTCTTGATCAGAAAACAGCTTTTTTTCACATACATACACAGCATATTCATATTTAACAGCACTATTGGAGATCATGTTTTCAACTGAGTTTCTTCTGAAAACAAGATTTTATACTGCAATATCCACAGGAGAGCCTTTAAGGGGGCTTTCTTCCATTGAACTCATTCAAGGTGGAGATTAGGAACTGCTATCTGAAGGGTTATGTAGATGTAGAAAAAGTGCTCGAGATGGCCTGGTGTCGCTAACAGCCCTTGGTGGCTGATGTGTGTCAGCCTAAATGTGGCCTTTCCCCACACTCACCCTCTGCGTGTGAGGATTCTCCGGCTCCTGCCAGCCACCACTAGCTGCACAAGAAAGAGAAAAAACAAAGTCCTCAGGAGACAAGTTGCAGATTCCAGACAGAAACCACATCTACCACACAGCTATCTTGCTTTTGGCTGTGAAATATGGCATTCCCTGTTTGCACTACATTGCAGTTTTTCAAGTTCCTGCATGCCTGCACAAACCTCTGAAAGCTTTTCATGGGCAGTTCTGGGCTGAAGGAGCCTCAGCAGCTTTTGTACTGTGTTTTTACACAAATGCTGTTTGAGAGGTTCTCAGAACAGCACCTACAAGTCACTTTAGCAGCGGGTACATGAGTTTACAACAACACTCTCTCTTACTGGCTGCCATGACCCCCCACCTTCAACTGCCAGTCTTCATTTACATCAACACTGGCAGTCAGAGGATCTGCTTCATCTACTCAGCCCCATTTCTGGAGCCCAACAGTATTTTCTGCATGTTTTATGCACCAAGAATAAGATTAAAGCTTTATTCCAGCACTGCTGTGAAGAGAAAAGCCAAATACAACCACTAACAACTCTAGAATAAGCTAAAGTGAACAAAAGTGAGGGGAAACAAATTAGATGTTTATACTATCAGACTGAGCGACTTCAAAGGCTCTGAAGGCACACAAACAAGATCTCAACTCTGAAGTGAGCACACCAACTAAAAAAGCCTCTCACACTTGACAGCTTTCTGTCTAGTAAGGTACCACAAGCATGGGAGCAGGTCACGTGTCCCACTAACTCAGCTCCTGAGAGACTGCAGCAACAAACCATCTTCCTGTGAATTTCCAACTGTGACTCAAAACCCAGACAGATATTACGTATATCATACGACCAGAAACTAATTTGATTATCTATTACCTTCAAAGCACAATCTGGGCTCCTGCTGTTACTCAGTTTTCTGTCTTTGACTGTCACTTACCGACAGACTTGTCTGCCATGCCCACGTCCCGGGAAGTCCAGCGGCAAAACCCACAGGCCAGGTAATACGCTTTCTTCATGGTAGTCTTGGCCGGGTCGTCAGGGAGCGGAGCAGGAATGCTCGTGGCCCGGGTGGAAAGGGTGTGCATGCAGCAGGGGCAGTCAAAGCAGTTAGCACACCTGCAGTAAAGAGGAACATCTATAAGACAGCTCTCTGACAAGGGTTCCAGGCAAAGAGAAATGCTCTCAGCAAGCAAATAAAGATTGAACTAACAGAGCTTTTCACCCCGTGCAACAGCATTAGGGAAAACGGTGCCAACAGCAGAAACAGGAGGGGTTCAGTGTCAACAGAAGAATGCTGATGGTGAGAAATACTGGTGATATTTGCATTATGAGAGCAGGTCACCACAGAAGCTAGAACATGAAGAGCATGTGACACATCACAGAAACACACTCATTCCCCCAGGCTGACTAAAACGTAACAAAAAGCAATGTAATTTTTGAAGAAAGTTTCAGATACAGCCAGGTGCTGATTAGGGAAGGAGCTGTTTAAAACACATAGTCTTGATGAAAAGAGCCAAAGTAACCTTACCTATTCTTTTTCAGCTTGGCTTCAGCTGATGGCATGTTTTCCAGGCAGCTGGGGCAGTAGTGAGAGTCCACCTGAGGAACAAGTCAGTCAGTTCACACTTCTCGGCAGACACTTGTCTAGACAGCGTGCTGGCAGCAGCCTGAAACTCTCCCACATGATCTCTTTGTGTCTGACAATGGGCGGGTGAAGTCAGGGAAGGCTTGAGACATTTTTCAGTATCTAAAATCTTGGCCCATCTCAGCCAGATTTTGAACTCCAATTACCTAAATCAGATGTTTTCTTAAGTCAGGATAAACTACTCCACCCAGTAAAGGGGAAAAGGATAACTGGGTGTTAACAGTTTACACTTATCAGAATTTCATTTTTCAGCTCGAACAGCAGGTTTTAACACACTATTTTCCATTTACATCTAAATTTATTCATCCCTTGTACTTACACTGGTCAGAAATCCATATATTTCAGTAAATATTTTCTATCTGTCTGCTGTCACAAACTACTTTGGTTAATTAAAACACCAGCAGGAAGAAGGGAGACTCCTGTCTTAGGATAAAAGCAAATTTATTCTTAAACACAGAAATGTGCAATGACTGCATTCATCACATGGTTAAGAATTCATGAGGGACGCAGCCTGGTGACAAATCTCTTTCCTGGCTTACGTGGTCATTCTATTTAGCCTTTTCTAATCTACTGTAATTCCTTAATTCACCCAGACTTTCGCAAAAATCAATTTTACCCATTTTATTATGATGACGTGTGAAGAGGCAGGAGCAGCCCCAGGCCCAAGGCTGGCCTGTGCTGTGCTCTGCACAAAAGCAGCGCTCCTGGCAGGCCCACAGGCACCAGCTTAAGGCCCCAGCCATTCCCAGAAAAAGAACAAAGCCTCCACGGCTGAGTTCCCACCGTGTAAGGCAAGAACAAAGCCTGCTCAGGTGGAAACAGGCTCACACCAAACCCTCTCACCCCCGAATTAACCTCCACTAGAAGTACCATGCCCACAGAGGGCGTGGGGTTTGTTCCTTTGACAGCAAATGCCACCACACACGCTGGGCAAATCCCCGGGGCCGCCCAAGCCCAGCTCTTCCTCCGTGACACAGCACCGACCCAGCACGGGAAGAGCGCGGGTGTTGGGTCTTCACCCCAGGCCGGGCCTTACGGGACGGTGGGGGTCTGTGCGTGTCCCTGCCCCCCCCCACTCGCCTGGCCCCATGGCGATGTGTGTGTGGGAAGGGTTGGGTGGGGGCCTCGCTGCCCGGGCCTGGCCCACGGAGGGCTGCGGAGTAGGGGCCCCGTTGCCGCGGCCAGGACCCACGGAGAGGTAGCGAGGGCGGAGAGGGGGATCCCCGCTGCCCCGGGCTAGGCCACACGGCGGGGCCGCTCCCACCCATCGGGGCTCTGCAAAGGGGTCCCCCCTCTTCCATGAGGGGAAGACGCCTCTCAAAGCGCCCCCCACCCATGGTACGCGCTCCTCAGCCAATCACAGCGCGAACTCGGCCGACAGACAGGCATGCACAGCCAATCCAACGCAAGGAACCACCCTTTTCCTCCTCCCATGCCAATCACCCCGCTCCATGAAGGCGCTGTGCCCACCCCTTAGCCGAGTCACCAACCAATAGGAAGGCAGGCAATGAATGAGCGACGGGCAAGCCCCCCAATCACTGTGCACAGATAGGGCGGCGTCCCGCCCCATCCCCCCCGGGGCTGCGGGCGCCGCGCGGCCGGGCCGCCGTTACCTCGTGCGAGACGCATTCCAGGGAGCGGAGCTCGCTGCAGTACCGGCAGAAGTACAGCTGCGACAGCGGCGCCCGCATCTCCTTCTCGCCGCGCACTAGGTACAGCACTCGCTCCGACTGCAGCAGCGACGCCATCTTGACAGGGGGGCGGCTGCCGCCCCGCCGCCGCCGTCATACGTCACCGCGCCGCCACGCCCACGTGACCCCGGCGGAATCAGAAGGGGGGCGGCGGCGGCGCGTAATGGCAGCTGGTGGGTGGCGGGCCTGGGCGGCGCTAGGGAGGGCTGTGCTGGTGCCTGAGGCCGAACTCTCTGTCCTTGCTTCCTCCGGGGCGCTGAGGGACCGAGCGTCGGCCTATGGCGTTGGGGAAGTGGAGCTGGGGCCTGGGGATAGGCCGTATGGTCGACCCTCCTCTGGGCTGGGAGGGGGAGCAGGGGCAGGGCCGCCAGCCTGGACCCTTCACACATCCCAGAGCTTCCCCCGTGCTCTTGCCTCTTTGGGTGCTGTGCCCGTGGCAGCCCTCGGCCTGTGCTCGTGAAGCTCCAGAGGAAACCTCTGCTCATGAGGATCCGCTGCCGCTTGTGATAAACCCCCGTGTGCTCTGTATCCGAGGGCAGCAGCTGCTGGGAGGGCAGGGAGGATGCTGGTCTCTGGCTGCCTCTGCGCTGCTCCCTGGGGAGCTGCCTGCCTGCCTGGGTGGTGCCTGGAGGCTGGGGGTGCCTGAGAGCACATGGTATTGGTTTCTTCCATAGGGAATGCAGTAGGTTTCTCCAGGAAAGGCTGGAGTAAAGGATACGCTCTGTGGGTCTTGCTGTGGGGGACATTGGGTTTGTGTCCCAGCGAGAAAATCAGACCATCCCTCCTTGCCTCCCCAGGGCTGTCTGGGGATAGCTGATGCTGGCTTTGCCATTCAGCATTGCTGATGGAGCAGAATATTCTACTGGGCAGCAGAAATGCTGGTCCCAGCCTGGCATGCCAAGGTCTGCTGCCTCCCTGGAGATGCTCTTCGCCTGTGTCTCTGCAAACTAGTCCTGTCCCAAAGCCCTGGGGAATACTGGCTTTGTCGCCTTCTTGCTGGGGTTTTATGGA